>JACXSJ010003226.1:0-27285 GCA_014851325.1 Pentalonia nigronervosa
AAGAGGTGTTGCATATTCAGCATTTATGTACGCCACACGGCACACGTAGTATATAAGAATCACATTATGATCGGTGGGGACTGTCCATCGTTCATTAGTAAGTAGACAATTTTTATGTTTATCATTACGGTTTACACAGTTAATAATAAAGGACTACAAAATACGTTTGTGTTGTTATTTATATTAATGATCCACAACAATAATAATATAAATAATATTTAGGTTAAATGTACATGTTTGTAAACAATATATATTATCTTAAACAGGATGATTCATTTAACCATGCCCGATAGGCTGTGTCATTCACTTTAAGTCTTTTAGTACTATATTTATGATTAAAATCATCAAAACAGTCAATAAATTGTGGCAAAAGTAGCAGATGTAATAAATTTAAGGGTAAGTATACAGAATAACTAGAATATGGTAACTATACAATAACAAAATAAGAATAAAATTAAAAATATCTAGGCAAGTATTAGACAACAGGAAATAATTTAAATATGAAAAGTCTATAATATACAGTAATGAACAAAGTGATGAGATATATATTTATATATTTTAATCATTGGGCATACTAAATAGAATGTGGAAATAAAACCAAGAAATTGCTAGAACTTTAATAATGCAAAGTAATTTAAATCTCTAAGATATGTGAAATCAAGTTTTTATAGATTACTATTATATTTTTAATTAAGTCTACTCCATTAAAGGGTCCAGTTCTAGTGCCAATATTCCACATTTTCTGCAATTTTATAAAATATGAAAATTATTACATAATACCATATATGCTACCTTAATTATAATATTTTTCCACTAATCTACTGTCAGATACCTATTTAGGGATACTAAAGCATCAGATGCCTTAATCCTTTGTCAGTTGCAAAATGTCTTTATGATATATGTTTTAAGTAATATAGACATTTAACATATTTATTTAAACAACTATTAATATCCCAATGACATTGAAACCAGTGATTAATATTTTACAACTTAATTAGTCGTAGTCCATAGATTTAAATCATATTATTATAGTAATAACTAATATGGTGTAGGTACAATTATTATTTGAGCAATTGGGATTAAACAATTTGTAACTTTAAAGTTGTGGACTATCTAAATTATCAGTCAAAAAAAGAACAATATTGGTTAAATAAAACATTTAATACTTATTTGAGTTTTTTTTTTGAAAATTAGAACAAATGATTTATCATATTCAGTTAGTTGTCATCATGATAATATTTCTAAAACATCTTTAATGTCAGTCCACAAAATAATATATGCTTAATAAACATAATAAATTTTAATTTATGAGTCAGTTCTATACTCAAATTTGGTTATTATTTTAATAATTGTAAAAAGTAACACAGATAATAACTGATCTTATTATAATATTATTGCAAAGTATTATCTATTTTCTTTAGAAATTATCTTAGAAATTACAAATTACAATAAACCATTACATTTATCCCAAAAAATGATTAACCAGTAACTAATGCTATTGCTTTTCAAAAATTGGTCGACATTAACATTGGGATTTGATACCAATTATAATTTCGTAAGCGGAATGTTGAGTTTAGTGTTTCTCAGTTCTTATCTTAATATGTATCATATGATATTATTATTGAACGATAAGAAAAAAATATTATCAAATGAGAAAACATCAAAAGCATTATAGACTTTACTCTGAGTTTAAGGTCTATGACCAAAACAAAAGCACTTTAGCATTAGCCAGCCAGTAATAGTTAATGATAGCTGATAAGAATTTTTTTTCTTCGAGACAAATTAGATATTATGTGAGTGGCTTGTGCTCGTTCATGGTTAATTAAGTTTTGAAATCCGTTGCCTTATATAGTATTAGAAACGTATAGAATGTATAAGTTATATAGTATGCACTACATAATATGTAATAATTTAATTTCTTGATTGTTAACAATAATAAATTAAACTGTATAAATGTGAAAACAATGAATTTTAACAACTCGTTGTTAGGAAGTCCATTATAAACAGAAAATAAACAATGTTTTTTTCTGAAACAAACAACAAAAAAATTGGCAATCAGTTAGTTAATCCATGTTCTATTTAAATTATTTATACAGTTTTGTACAATATGATTCCAGGAGCTGTATGCAAAGCATTAACGTAAGTCAATTTTATAACAACTAGTTACAATTAGTATTTTTTTTTCTTATATAGTTTTATATATAATATATAATTTTGTAAATATTTCATTGTTATTTATAGACTTTTATTTGGTGTAATGTATCCAGCATATGCATCATATAAGACAGTGAAAAACAAAAATGTGAAAAATTATGTAAGTTAATATTTAATATACCCATAGTTTATAAGCAGGGATTGACTTTTTAGAGGATTTTTTTGTTATCTTATCTTTATTATTTAAATTAATTAAAAAAGACTTGTTTTAAAAAAAATTATAATTACCTAACTTATAGCTTAAACATGTTTCCATGTATTTACAAAGTAGTACTCAAACATACTTCATTACTCAACCATATTTTAAAATAAGGAATAAATATTTTTTAAGCATACTTACTGATGGGATAAAGACCATATTTTCAAATACAAACTTCATTTTTTTAAATTTGAACCACCTACCCTTTATTATTATAGACGTGAACACGGGAGAGGAATGGTGGGCAGATACTCCACTAAATTTTTTTCAATTATTAATCAATCTCATATCTTGAATCATGACTGATATTAATCAGAAAATTTATTAACTGAAAATATCTTTAAAAAATACAATAATAATTTACAAGGATTATGTTACCAAAAACGCTGCCCCTCTGCCAGCGCGAAGTCTGCGCACACCTTATATTTATTATCAATAAATAAATAAGTAAATTATTAAGGAGATAGTACATAAAATACTTAGAAAAAATTGGTTTAATTTTTAGATAAAGATGCTTCAATATTTTTAACAAAAGTATTTAAGATATTTTTGTAATTTGGAGTAAAAGATTATGGTCCTCTTTGAAAAATATGTTTGCATCCCAATAATCTTTAAATTAATTAAACATTTACTAAGTATTTGAAAATATGATACTTAAATATACTTCAAAATTCCAAAAATCAAATTTTTAACTATCACAATATTAATGGAAAAAAAGGCGTGGTCAGGTTAGGTTTGATTATTAACTAATAAATATTATATTAAAAGTATTTATAATAAGTATAGTGTGATTTTTGGGTGGTCCAATTTCAATATTAGGAAATGTTTATCCTCTTCTAATTGGATAAATAAACCTCTTGTAAAATACTTGTGATTATAATTCATAATAACAAGTTACTGATTTTTTATGTTTTTACTATCATTGTGTAGCTTAGTTTAACTAAAACATCCTTATATCATATTCGGGAATAAATCAGTATACATACACAAAAGTTTTTTATTACATTAATATACATCGATTCTACAAAATACTTAATAATATAAAGTCGATCTTATAAAATTTTACAAAATAATAATGATTTGATTTACAAAAAAAAATTTGTTTCAATTTACCTAAATAGATTTGAATATTTTTAAAGATTAAAAACATCTTATTTTAAAATTTTAGGAGAGCATTTATAATAATCCAATCTGTATAAATTATAATAACAGTTTAAATTTTAAATTACTTTTGGAAAAAATAGTATAGTTTGAAGTATTTAATAATTCATTATTAACTATTAGATAATACCACAATATATTTTAATAGTATTTTACTTAAGAATTGTTTAAAATAATAAAGAAATACATCTTTTTATTTATAGGTTAAGTGGATGATGTATTGGATAGTGTTTGCAGCATTCATTTGCATCGAAAGCTTAACTGATATATTTCTTGAATTTTGGTAATGTATTTTTTTTATCACGTGTTATTATGATTAGTACTAAAAAAATAATGTTTATCTCGTGTGATTAAAGGTTTCCATTTTATTATGATATTAAATTGATTGTGCTGTTATGGATTTCTTGTCCATTTACAAAAGGTTCAACAATTCTATACAAGCAATTAGTACATCCAACTTTGTTGAAAAAAGAAACGGTAAAAATGATTAGCTTTATAAAAATATAAAACTATTTGTCATTTATATATTATTTTTATTTATTGTTTTCAGGATATTGATGAATTTTTAGTCAATGTTAAATCACGTACCTACAATGCTTTAGCATCAACTGCTAAACAAACCTTTCAAATGACAGCTGCAATTGTTGCCCAGCACACAATAGTAAATATTCAATAAACATCATTAGAAATATAAAATTTACAATCCAAAAATTTATATTTATTCGATGTTATATTACATAAGTGGACTTCAAATTACAAAATAATTTTTATGTTTATTGTCTAGATGAACAAAATTATTTCAATTTTAATTTAATTCTTCTTAAGTTTACTCCATAGTCAATAATTATTTAGCAAAAATATTACTGTAATAATCATATGTAATAATCTGAGATTTTGCATATACTTATTTAATTTAATTAGAAAGTGGTGTCTTAATAATATAAATATTGATACAGGTTATTTCTTGATCATAAGTAGAAAGTCTTGAAAGTTGCATATTTTTTTTTTTTTTGTTTAATCTTATAATATGTCAAGTAAAATACAAATTTAATTCACACTTTTCTGATTTGAAGTATAAAATTGTTATAGCAAATTTTATTTAAAGTTTAGAGTTATTTAACTAATTAGTAATTTTACTTTTATTTTAGTATTTTTACATATATTTTCATGAATAGAAATTAACACATTTTGTTGAATTCTTTTGAACTGGAATGTCTAAAATTATATTTAGAATTATTGGAAGTCTATAGAACCATATATTGAATTGAATTTTTTTTTCAAGTTATAATTATTTTTATCAATGAATGGAAATTAATAAAATAATAGGTATCAACAAATAGGCAATTTACTTATGACCAAATGTACAAATTGATAAAAAAAAATTTAATGTTTCTTTTTTGACAATTTTATTTTGCATATTTTCCAATTTTTTTATAATATTTGAAACTTATTTATATATTTTTTTTATATTTTGAATAAACCATTTAACTGCATGAGCTTTTTGGCATTACTAGGATAAATTATAGTTGTATACAAAAATATAATCATTGGTTATGATTAAATATAAACAATTCATCTACTGTTGTACTAATTGTATTCATTTTTTTTCAATAGGCTGGGCGCATGCCAATGATTTTTCAACAAATGGTTAAATTGGACGATGAATATTTACCGCAACAGCCAGAAGCCATCATAAGAAAAGTGAAAAAAAAAAAACCTACTACAATTATTATAGACGATTGTGTATCAGATTCTTCTTCTGATTCATTGTTAATAGAATCTAATATTGTTGTTGAAGAAGTGCCCATTCAGAGACCTAAACGTAGTAAAGTACAATATCAACAAAAATCTATTAATTTTAATAAATTCAAGACAGTATTTTAAAATGACCATACTATATTCTATCACAAAAACATCTTGTCGTTTTTCATTACAATAAATCTTAATTATTATCAAAAATGCATCACAGTCCACGACAATATTGCACATTATTTTTCCACATTTACAAGTTTTAAGTTTATAATCACTAGTTTTCCATTTTTTTTTTATAATTATTAGTTTAGGTTAACATATTTACATTTTCGATGTTGAGCAAAATAATATTTTAATATAGTAGAAACCTATTCTTTTTTAATTTACTATATTCTTGTTATACATTTACTAATTTAGTTGTAAGATATAATTTTTAACATAAATAATTAATAAAATAGAAAGACAAAATAAATAAAAGACTAACAAATAAAGGGTATATAATCAATAATCATATTATGTTGCTCACACATTACAGTTGTTTCCTTATATAACGGTGCTATTTATAAGTTAATTTATGTTTGAAAATAGTCTTTATTTTAGTTTGTAATTTTATCTCATTTATGAATATTGAAAAATATATAACTCATTAAATTGTTTTTCCATCAAGTATTATTTGGAATCTCCTTTGTATTAAGTATTATTTTGAAAATTTAAAAACTGTTGTTTAAGAATACATTTTGTAAATTTTTTTTTTTTTTTGAAAGTATTATCTTATAAATAACATGTTTTTTTTTGTTCTAGTCACAAACACAATCACAAAATAAATACTATACATAACTTATATTGAGACTTTAATTATATTATTGACATTGAATATTTTGTAATTTTAGACAAAGTCAAGAGTTATTGTTATTGTTACTGATTTGTATATTTTATTAATATATTCATATTTATTTATGGTCAAAAAATGATTTGTTATTACTTTATTTGATTTTACTTATTAAAATAATTAAATATTACTTGTCGGTTCAATTATACATTATAATTAATAATGTAAAATCTTAGTTATTTGATTATTGAAATTTTTAATATTTCATAAAATAATGGGAATTTAAAAATTACTATAGTGACTAGTTATATAAACATAAGGCTTAATGTTTTAAATACAATTTATAGAGAAGAAGAGTTTAAATAGTTCAATAAACTTTTGGATACTTAGTAAGTTGTTATTATTCCAGACTATTTCATTTTTTTAAAATTGCATTTTTAATAATTTTGTTATTTTAGTTTTTCTCTGTGATCGCTTGGGTAGAAGTATTACTTAGCAGTGTAGCACATTATAAATGGATGTTAATTCAGTGGTTTTTAAATTTTGAATAAATCAACTATTACAACTATTTATACAATTCTTGTTTAAGAAACAACCAAATTTGGTTTAATACAAAACAAAGGTCATCATTTTTTTTTCAATACAATAATCTATTTCTTTCAAATTATATGTAACAATATCCATACCATGGTGAAAAAAGTAAGACAAATGCCTAACATCAAGTTTTTAAATATTGTACATTTTTTTTTTTTTTGTTTTTTATAAAAATTCAAATTCTGGACAAGTATGGTTATTAATGATTGTTTGTAATTTTAATAATTAATAATTAGGCTTGGTGTGGCGCGGTCGTATACTCAACTGCGGAAACGCTCTGAGTGTACGTACCGGCCGGTGTTGCTAGTTCCCGGATGGGTGACCACCCGGGTTTATAGCAACAAATTCTTGCTACACATACAAAAAACGTGTTATAACCAACCGTATCTCAACCCACAATAAAACCTACAAATAGGTAATGGCCATAGTTGCCGGACTTAAGATCAATAAAAAAAAAAAAAAATTAATAATTAGGGAGTCATACACTACCACCCGTGGACCTTTTACAGCTTTTTCTTTAAAGGGCAATATAAACAGAAAATAGATATAATATTATTATTATATGGTATTACTTTGTTTGAGAATAGTAATACTTATTAGTATTAATGAAATACTATATTGAGTATTAACTATTGAAATTGCCTATGAACTTTTTTCAGTCATAACAAAAAAAGACAATATAAACATATAATTATTAATCATGTATTTATTTATATTATGAATTATGATATACATTTAATCATGGCTAAATATAATAAATATTTTTAAATAAAATGCATTTATTGCAATAGAACCTACTTACTACCAAAGAAATATATTTTTTTTATTAATTATTGCACTATTTAACCATCGGATAAAATTGTTTGAAAATTCAAAACTCGAAATTATAAAAAAAATATTAAAGGTTTCGTGTAATTGTTCTCGTACCCATATTATGGTTAAAAAATAAAATTTTGTGCAATACGTCAGTGTACCGAATAATCAATAGGTAAATGTATATTATAATATACTAAATTATATTAAAGACTAGATACCAAAGTTGAAAAATAATTCAAGTTTTAAAAAAAAATATATGTGTGTAATGTGTACTATTATATTAGATTTGAAAGACAGGTTTGTGCATGGTATAATTTGTTGTGCCTATCAAATTAATAAAAAATATAATAGTATATAATAGTAATAGTTTAAGTTTATCAACAGAACTATTTGGTTGTTATCAATGAAAAAAATACATGCCAACAATTTTTTCTTTTAATGATAACAAAACAATACAATAGTTGCTTAGATTATGTATGTACATATATTGTATATGATCTAAGAGTGACTGTCATATTATTATCTAATAATTATTAACTTATTCATTATTCTATATTCAATTATATAATATAAAACAAGTAGGTATTCTATATTCTGTCATAATGTTTGTGGCAGTCGTACTTCAAGATCTTAAAATCCTCAACTGATCAATATTTGACTGAATTAACACCAAATTTTGTGTTCGATTGTGAATACATAATTACAATTAGGTAACAGCTCATTCATCAAAAATAATATAAGAAAATGCTTTCGAAGTACAAGCCACGGACTAAGTGCCATTTAGTTGAAAAAGTGAGTGTCATTATCTTTATACAATTATTTAATAGGCGCTTAAAAAATATTAAGTAAATTCTTATAAGGCATGGTCAATTTGATTTAATAAACTGATAAATTATATGTATTAAATTAAAATTAAAAAAATTTAATTCTTAATAAATATAATATAATGTAATATTAATTTTTTATGGAACAATAAATAATACCTATTGCACGGTTTTTAGTATATTTTGTTTACATAACATGGTACCTAATTAAGTTTATTTAAGAATAATACCTAGTTTACTTAATTAATTAACTACAAAAAAAACTAAAACAGATTAGATAAAGATGTTGACATTATTTTATTAATTCTTTTAAGTTTTACTTAATAATTTAAATAATTTTTAAAAACAATTAAAAATTAAAAATTAATTAAAATTAATTTAAAATTTAATTGAGAACATGATTTTTAAAATGTTTCAGTAAAATATCACTTCAAAAATATTGTTTGTTGTTTCTATTTTTAAAGAAATAATTTAATTGTTATTTAATAACTCAAAAACTTTACTTGTACTTAATGTATTTAAAAACATAAATATTTAAGCCATTTACCCATATTAAAATAACTAATACTATAAATCTATAACATAGTTTTAAATCCATCTGTTCATAAATTATTTACCTAATTTAATGTAAAAATAAATATGGTAAGAATTTCCATTTTTCCTTAAATTTTTTTTTTCTCAAACTATTTAAAAAGTAGTTATTGAGACATCTCCAAAGTACAAACTAGATACAATTTACTTTCAGAAACTACTTTCAATATTAAAAATTAAAGCTTTTTTTCTAATATGTTTCATATAAACAAAAACAATTAAAAATTTAAATTAAAAAAAATGCAATTATCATTATAAAATCAACACATTCATCGGTCTCAAAAAATTTTATTTGTCTAAAAAAAAGGCTAGGTTAGGTTAGAAAAAAAATCCTAGTTAAGAAACCTAACCAAACTAATAATTCTTTTTATACTTTGATGAGTTTAAAAACAAAAAATTAAAACTTAAATTTTTGCATAAATTTAAAAAAAAAGAACATATTCCTTAGTTTTTGTACTTTTTTTTACAAATTTATTCGCTTTGTAAGTACCTATTTTTTTTATCAAAAATTTGTGCAAATATTTGATGTGTAAAATATTTCAATAAATAATATTCTTAACATAAAATTCTAAAATTTTCTTGAATAATATAGAATTCATGCTGTAACTAGTAAATACACTTTGAGGAAAACACATTGATGATTGCTACAACTAATGCAATTTCTAAATAATGGTTGTGTGGGTTTTATTGTTACGTGAGAAAAAAATGCATATATTGATGAAACTACTGATGTTAATGGGAGGTTTATTGCAAACATAATTATAGGGACTTTATTGTCAGATACTTAGATGTCCTAGTAAATTTTTTTTTTAACTACCCAAGTTCTTAAAAAAGGTAATTTTTTTACTATAATAAAACTTTTTACTATGCCATCATGCCATAACAACAACAAATTATTATTTGTCTAACCATTATTACAAATATACCATTATTTAACTTACAATTTATAAGAATTTATTAAACATTTTTGAATTTTGTATTATTTTTCCCATAATTATTACATTTTAACTTCTATAACCTTACTAATAAAAAAAACAATGTCATTTTGGTTTTATGTAAGAAAAATAAATATAATAATTTTTGCTATGTAGTTTATGTAATTTAAATACATTTTATATTTAAATATACTTATAGGTGCTTAAATATTCTAATTTTATAAGGTATTCAAATAATAATTAATTATTTTTGTGTTTGTAAGATATTGGTATTCACTTATGCAATTAATTTTATTCTTATAGGTAATATTACAAAATACAGATTCAGCAATTAAAATGTTGACTCAAATAAGGTAAATATTATAAAATTAATACTAAAAAATACTATTATTAATTTTCTATATCTTAAAGTTTAAATGTGTAACTATGATATTTTGTCATCATTTATTAAGTTACTTATACAGATTTCTATAATATTATGTAGAAAATCTATGTAAATTATAAAAAGCTCTAGTCTGTGATAAATTAACTGCAGAGACATATTCTGCTATTCTTAAAAAATATACCTACTTATTAAAAATACCTACTTACATTATTATAATTTTTAATTCAATATACCCATTTACAATATTTAAATTTTGCTATTTTTAATTAGTTATATTTTAAATATAAATGTGTTTATTATTAGTTTATTTGTACCCTTATGTAATACCTTAGGTTATGCCCAGGTTTTGTTCATAAAATGTAATTGGTGTTACTTTCATAACTAATTATACTGAATTATTTAAATTTCTTCATTAAAAGTCAAACCAAAAAGTTTTTACATTAATCAGATAGAATTATGTACATATTTTTTAAATAATAAATAATACATTTTTTAGATTTAGTTAATTGTAAATATTTGTCTATTTGTATTTCATTTTTCAGATATCGATCTGATGATTATCAATATATTCAGAACAGTATTATACCTACAATGCATTTTCAACGATCTTTACCTAGACTTCCAGTTCCAGAGTTGAAATCAACTTGTCAACGTTACCTTAAAGCACAACAACCTTTACTTTCAAAAAATGATTATTTGAGAACTAAAGATATTGTGAAAAACTTTGAACAAAATGATGGATATTTATTACAAGAAATGTTAAAAAAAAAAAATAACTTAAACAAAAATACCAGTTATATTACTAAGGATTGGTTTAATATGTATTTGACAGAAAGAACCCCATTACCAATTAATTACAATCCATTATTGGTGTTCAAACAACTCAATAATGCATATAATAACCAATTACTAAGATCTACTAATTTATTGATATCATCACTAAGGTGAGCATTCATTTGTTTAAGTTATGTTTAAAATAGATAAGTAATTGCATAATGCTTTTTAAAATGCATATCTTAATAATGAACATATTATATTATATACATTATATTTACATGTTATGCATACTTGATAAAATGGTTTTTCGTGGTAATGGATAACAAAATTAAAACTTTTGTTATACATTTTTTCCTATTTTATAATAATAAACAATAATTTTATTTAACAAATTAAAAATTATACACTGTTAATTTATAATAGGCATAATAAAAAAAAAGTATTTTGTACCATAGTTTGTAATGAGAATTTTATTTGAGTTCTGATTTATTAATAATAGTTTTAAAGATAATCAATGATTGTATATTATACATTATATACATTATAATAAAAAACTGATCTGTGCAAAATTAATGGTTTTGAGGTGCAATTCAGTGCATTGGTACCATTACTTAGATAATTTATAATTTTTTTGCACCCCACAATAAAATGTTTTCTACTTTGTGGTTATATTATATGCATTATCTATTGCAATAAATAGCAATGCAATAGCTTCTATCTATCTACATTCCACATTGAACTCCAATTTTTATTTAGTTTAAAAAAAAATGGTATAAAATAATCTGTAAAAAGAAGCTGTCTTGTTTTTAAAGACAAATTATAAAGTTAGAGATAAAAATATTGAAAAACTGAGTTCAGTGTGTCTTATAAAATATTACTATATATTAGTTAAAAAAATGATTTAATTTGGTTGATTCTACAAAACAGGATCATTATTCCCATAGAGTATTTTTGTAGGCAGCAAATGTCTTAAAAGAACTAAACTAACTTAACTAATATATTTATGACAGCATACTCATTTTATATAGTTATTGATGACTCTAATAAGGAAATTAAAATTATTAATGTTAAATATGATTATGTTTAATATAGTAATAATTAATTGACAGAAACTGATATGTTTATACTCATGAATTGACAGGTATAATTCAATATTATTAATTGAATTTATTAAACAAATAAACCAATATCAACAACTTTACTTGATATGTTTTTATTTAAAATAATATTAATATGTTGAAACTGTCATAAATATGTGTACAATATTTTCATTTAAAATTTAGATTTTACAAATCACTAAATGCAAATATATTAGAGCCAGAAATTTTTCACATCAATCCAAAGAAAAGCGATACAATTCAATTTAGAAAACTAATGAAATATCTTCCGGAATCAATAAGTTGGTATGGAGCCTATATGTATAACGTAAGTATAGTAAAGATTTGATATCATATATTTTTATGGAGTTCAATAAAGGCAATTTTCAATGTGCATGCGTGATCATTATTGTGTATCACGTTGTGATGTTATTACAGTGTTAAGGAAATAGTAGGTGTTCTCGCAGGTCCACAAATCATGTCATAAATATATTTATGTTTTTTTTTTGTTTATAAGTATCAATCTTTGTCAATTATATAAGCTAACCTAGTTATCCTATAAAATTTCTGAAACCGAATTTAAAGTTGTAATAAAGTTAACTTATTAACAATTTTCTTATATTTTTATTTAAACTTTATAATATTTAACAATATTATTATTTTGAAGTTTTCAAAAAGTAGAAAATCGTTCTTTACTGGACATCATGAAGAATTTAAATAGGTTTTCAGAATTTTTAAATAAGTATTAGAATAGTTTGCAGTTGGGGTACTGGACAGTTAACATAAAATAGGTATTTTTTAAATAGATACAGTCAGGATAAAATTCTAGGTAAAATAATTAAACATTTTGGGTTTATTAATTATCATTTGAAGATAATAAAATTAACTTAATAATGGTTTTTAACTCAAATTATTTTAATTATTTAGGTAATTTTAAATTTTGTTACTAGAGTTGTATATAGGGAATTCTACAAGAATTTAAAACATTTTAGTAATGTAGTAATGAAGTTTACACGAGATTCATAAAATATGTATCATTTATATGTATTAAATATTTATAAACTATTATTATATGTACCCTATTTATTAAATATCTATGTTGAACAATATATATTAATAACACTTGTATAATTTACAATGTATGTTCAAGTTAACTATTTATTTTTAATACTATTTAACATTATTAAAAAAAAATTTCAGGCGTATCCTTTAGATATGTCTCAGTATAGTTCTTTATTTAATAATACTAGAATTCCAATGACTGGTCAAGATGTTTTACACAATAATACATCTGGAAAACATATTGTAGTTATGAGGCGAGGACATTTTTATACATTTGATGTTCTGGATAATCAAGGTACTTATTCATTAATTCATAAGTAATTATTTAATTTATTTGTAATCAATAATTATTAACTAATACTTTTATTCTATATAATATGTACTTTTAGGTAATATATTAGACCCTCAGTTATTATTATCCAAAATTCAATATATTTTGAATGATGACATTGCTCCATCTAATCATCCAATTGGCGTTTTAACCACCACTGAGCGTAATATATGGGCGGATTTAAGAAATCATCTCATTAAGCTAGGAAATGAAGAGTCATTGCGGATAATAGATGACAGTCTTATGATGATTGCTCTAGATGATGAAAAACCGGGTTCTGATCCAATATCCTGTGTTAAGCAATATCTACATTCTGACGGAATCAATAGGTAGCAGCAATAAACAATTTAATAATTATATTTATACAAAAGTTCACATTTTTATTGAAAATATTTATTTATAGGTGGTTTGACAAGTCATTTACATTAATAGTATGTGCTGATGGAACATCAGGATTAAATTTTGAGCATTCATGGGGCGATGGAGTTGCTGTATTGAGATATTTTCAAGATATTTCTAAGGATACTACAGACTTTCCAAGATGTCATCCAGAAAATTTAAACCAAGTATTGACATCAGTATTAGATGTGAAGAAATTAGGTAAATAGTACATCCCAGTGTCTATTTTAATAAAATTAGTAATTGTTAACATGAATACACTCCATACAAATACATTAGTTTTCATTGTATAATGCATTGAAATTGATTTTCTTAGTAAATTTAATTGGAATGCATATGTAATTCTATATTTTTTAAGTAATTTTTAAAAAATAAAACAGGTATCTGGTTGTAGACAAGACTAACTATTATCATTGATTTATATTCGGTTCTATTTTAAATTTATTCTTATATACAGTTATTGTTATTGATGGAAAAAAACTAGTTTTATTATTATTAAATTTTTATCTAAAAATAATATCTCATGGTTTTAAACATGGTTATAATTCTAATGACGGATTGCATAAACAATAACTAAATCAATGAATCAATAGTGATGGTCTCTGAAACATGATTTACTAGTTCTTAATTAGCCCATTCAATTTTAATGATCCATTTAATGAATCAATTTTTTAGGTAACTTTGCACTATACTTCCTAATTTGGGATGGAACCCACATGGATTTAATGTTTTTTTTTTTTTTTGTTTGTATTAAGCATGTTTGAATTTTTGAGGATAGATTTTTACGAATTCCTTCCTTGTGAATTGAGTTCAATATCTTGAGGAGGTTGTGTTTAGCTGTATTGTATATTTGTAAGACATATTTGATTTTGGATAGGATTAAAGACTTATAAGGACTATAAATTGATCGTTTTTTAAAAATGTTTTCATTATTTTTCCTCCGGGGTCAGTGTGATTTGATTCCTATATTAGGTTATGACTATTGAAGTCACCTAGGAGTATAATAGGTTTTGGCAGCTGTTGTATGGTTAAGGTCGTAAAGTGCAGATTGGTGCTATAAGGTATATAAATATTGAAGACGCATAATGGATTTTTGAGTTGGTCAAGGATAGCAATTACTTCAAGATGGGACTGAATTTGGATTTCTTTGCTTTTGTAAAGGTTTGTAATGTGTGCGGCAACGCCATCACTAGCACGAGTGGTGTTAAGGCGATTTTTAAAGTATCTTTCATATTCACGTATGAAGAATTTTTGATCGGATTTTAGGTTAGTTTTCTGGAAGCAAAAAACTATTGGTTGGATATTATGTTTTGCGCGTTGAATGTCGGTGAGATGTTTGAAAAGACCATTTATATTTCATTGAATTATTTGATTCATATTTTTGTTGTGTGTTGAGAGTATGGTTATGAGTTTTATTAGAATGTTGGGGTATCTTGCAGAGAGAGTACTTGAAAGAATAGATTTAAGAATTTTGTTAAGTGAGATTTCATTGTTTTATCACGTATTAATATAAGCAAATTTCTTCGACTAGATTTATTGTAAATATTATGTTTGTATTGAATTGTTTACAGAGTGAATGAATGTTAATATGTTTGTTAATAGATTATTCTAGTATGTGTTTGTACTGAAGAAATTTTATTGAGGAGTTTGGTTATCCGCAAAGAATTTTTCAATAGATTTGAATGCTTCGTCTTTGTTTTCATCAGATCTTATAGATGAGTTTGAACGATTATTTTCAGTTTTTTTACAGTTATTATTTTTTCTGGATTTGTGGGTGACAGGGGAGTTTTGGTTTTAGAAGGAGAGTTTTGGTATGATGTGTACGATATTGGTCTTTTAATTTGAGTTGTTGCATTGAGTGGAATATCTTTTTGAGAGGCGTCTGTGGTGAGAATATTATTTTGTTGAGATTCATTATTTTGTGAGGTGTCTTATGGTTTTTCTAGCATTAGAGTTTATTCTAAATTGGTGTTTCAAAATTCTTCTGTGTGCGAGATTATGCTGTCATTTGTATAATCATATTTGTTTATTGGATGTCATCAAATTCTAATTGTGAGGGGAGGTTGGCAGCTTGGCTTAAGAGAGGGCTTTTGCTTTATTCTGATGTGTTTTTACAATGGGCTGATGCAAGAGTCTCTTCAAACATTTTTCTTCAAGGGCCACATAAAATAAAAGAAGCTCTTAACGGGCTAAAATGTATGAACACATATAATTTTTAATTTTGTAGAAATATATATAATTTTAATTATTTAAAAAATAATTCTTACAATATGCCTACTTAAATATACTTAATTTTAATAATATATTTTTATTAATGAGAAGCATGCAATTGATGTTTTTTTGCCAATATTTTATCAAATTCAAGTTCTAGGTTACTTGTTCTAATTTTCAAAATTGATTCCAAATGTTTGTCAGACATGGCTGATCTATATTTCGATTTAACGTATTTCAATTTAGAAAAGGTTTGTTCGCACAATTAAGTAGTAGCAAATATAGATGTATATTTAATTGTAAATTATTTTAAATTTGGATATTGAGTATCTGGGAGAAATTTATAAAAATCAACCAAAGTCTCTTCGCTATATTTGATTCTTAATGCATCATTACATTGCAAATCAATCGTTTTCATTTGTAGAGGATGCTAAGTAACTTTTCAATATCACAACTAAACGGATTCTGAAAAATACTGATTTCTTCAGATTTGACGTCAAGGTCAGAAAAACGATGTTGTAATTGAGTTTTAAGTTTCGAAATTATTTTTTGAGCAAAGTTACATACATATTTTTAGATTATTTACCGTCATTTGGCGGGCTAGTGAAAATTTGTTCAAGGGCCGGATGCGGCCCGCGGGCCGTAGTTTGGAGACCCCTGGGCTGATGTATGACCGGTGTGTTTACATAAATAACATATGGCTCTGTAAGAAAGGTAATCGGTATCTTCGAAATGAACTACTAATGAGCCGAGTATTGGGTAGTTTTTTGTGCTTCAAATTTAATGTTTTCGAGTTTAATTATTGTTTGCACATTTTATGAGTTTTTGGTTATTTTTAGTAATTGGACTAGATTGTTGAATGTTTGTTGAGGTATCTAAACTGATGTTATGGTATAAATGGTTTTTACATCTATAGTGGTTTTAAACATTTAATTAAAAGTTGAGAGACTACTCTTCCAAGTCTAAGAGTTTAAATCTACTTGAATAATTAGTACCTTTTCTTTGCAGAGAGACCACTCAAATAGGATATAGTTTGAATGTTTTATTTTTCATTTCTTTGATCTTGTCATGGAAGATGGAATAATAACTTAGGAAATATTTTCCCCTCATATTAATTTATTTATATATATATTTTATGTTAATAATGTATAACCACTATAATCAATTTTATGTTGTAGAATTCAATTTGGACGAAAAAATTAAATGCGATATAATAAAAGTAAAAAATGAATTCAAATATAAATATGAATCTTTGGATATCAATTACTTTGAGTTTTTCAATGTTGGTAGAAAAATGTGTAAACAATTTGGAATAAGTGCAGATTCTCTGATGCAACTATGTTTTCAAGTAATTGCAATACAATTGTTAATTGAACTCAGATGGGATTTTGAATAATTTAAAAAAAAGTATATAAAAATATTTAATAAAAGCTATTTATATATATATATATATATATATACATAAAAATTAAATGCTGTTCGTTGGAAAACACACAACTTGAAAACAAACGGACCGATTAGGCAAAAAATTTAGGCAAAATACTTTCTTCACGTTTGCTATAATTTTGTCAACTTTTGAGTAATGCCCTCTAATTTGTTCAGTTACCCGATGAAATGCGTGAACAACACGTGTAACATGAATCATTTTCAAATAAAATATATTAAGCGATTTTCCCGCTTTAACCATATATGATGCCGCGTCGCTTAAAAATAATAAAATATCATCATGTTATACACCTTTAGGCCACAATATATGCATAGAATTATCAAATAATTTAATGATTGTAAAATGATTTGATTTCTCTAGTTGTTCACAGTTTAATAAAAACACACGACCAGGACCATTTAGTTCAAGCGTTCCTATAATGACATTTGCGACATAACAACCTGCGGAATCTGTAGTCTCCTCTATCGAAAACCCAGATATTTTTATCAAATATAAAACGTCTAATTTTTACTAAAGTATCTTCATAAATATCATTTACATAACCTTTACGAAGTGTAGTTTGATTTGGAATTTCTTTCAATGTCTATTTTCCTAAAAATGACTTAAAATTATGATTATTTAGTTTATGTAATGGAATATTCGCCGATAACAAAGCATAACATAAATCTTTATTAAAAGAAGACTTCTTTGTGTTATTTAAGAGTTGTTGAGTATTTATAAAACAAATTGATTTTGATTTTGTTTTCGTTTGATAGCTGCCTTATATTTAGCTGTGTCAATGTGTTGTTGAACGTTGAATTTTCTATCACTATCAACTTTTGAATCACACAATTTACAATACAATATCTTTCCGTCAGTTGTATATAAAAAAATAACAAAAATAAAACAAATAAAACAATAATACAAAAATCACCAAATTCTGATACATAACTTTTCAAGCGAAAAGCTAATGATTGCTTTTCTTTTAGCATACTTGAAAAAAAAATATTGCTAAAAAAAATTTGAAAAATGCCAAATTATTATGCAATGAAAAAATGTTATGCAGTGCGCGTATTGATAAAACGAATAGGTACGTGACAATATATGACGGAATAAAGTTAACTAAAGTAAAGTAAACTAAAGTTCACTTCCTATACGTGTTTCGGTTTTATCGGTTTATCGGTTAGATAGTAAATTACCTAATCAATAATGAAGATATTATTTTTAAATGAAAAATTTTCCATTTTGTTAATTTTTGTCTAAGCTAATTTAAGAACGTATATCAAAAATTGCCAAATATGTTCTTAATTTTTCTAATATACTGAAATATGCATTTATATGCAATAATAACAAAATATGCAAAAATAAAATTTTAAATTTGATCTCCTGGTGTTATGAAACACATTTATTAATCACTAGAATTTTTCTATCATCTTTCTAAAAAAATATGAAAATACTAGAAGTTCTCAGCTCTAATAATCATTTTATTATTTATAAGGTTGCATTGGTACTTGGTTACATATTTCATTACTATTATAATTGGTAGATATACTCATATTTTACAAATAAATTTACAAAAAAAAAATAAATCTTTGTCACAGGCAACCGTCAAGATCTTTTTCATGTACCTAATTTTGATTTCACTTACTTACGAACCTGGCGGAGTTCGCAATCCATTACAGATGTATTACCTACCTGATAATATACTACTCTCATATTATCCTCGATCTGACGTAGTCATATTCCCTACCCAGGTGGTTTAGTTCTATGTAAATCGCTTGAGGTCAATCCTAACTTAATTTTTGGCTCGGTACAGCTAGTGTAGTTTATTAATTAATTTTAATGTATTTTAGCTAGGTCATTATAAATTACATAAAAAACATGTTGGTACTTATGAATCGTGTAGTACAGCAGCATTCAAACAAGGACGAACAGAAACTGTAAGACCGTGTACTATGAATACCGCTGTAAGTTTAATTAGTAAAATTCTAATTGAAATTAAAAATAATTATTTATAATAATTTTCCGTGTAAAATATCTTTTAGGAATTTTGCTATGCTGTTTCTAGTAAAAATATGCCTTCTGACAATGACTTAGTGAACATGGTAAAACAATGTTCAGTCGAGCACAGTAAACTTGTAAAGGAAGCTGCAATGGGTAATATTTCATTAAAAAAATTATAATTATATACAATAATTATTTAATATATTTTATATATTTTTGTTTCCAGGACAAGGATTTGATCGTCATTTATTTGCTTTACGGTTATTAGCTAAAGAAAGCAATTTAAAGATTCCAGACTTGTTCACTGATCCTGCTTATGGTCAGATTAATCATAATATTCTATCTACTTCTAGTCTAACTTCAGATTATGTATGGTTAGGAGGATTTGGCCCTGTTGTTAAAGATGGTTATGGTATTGGGTAAGTATGTCAATAAACTATAATTTTTTCATGATGAATTTGTTTTAAATAAAATAATAACATTGAAAAATCTCATATTTTCAAATTAACAATTATTATGTGGTAATGTTGTTAAAAATAAACATTTAAGTAAATTCATATTAATATAACCACTATCTTTGAAAATATGTTACTTTTTATTTGTACTTCATTCCAGTGCTCGACTTGGCAAAATTAAAGTAGGGGGACTCTGTTAACTATAAAAAAAGAGCGTCCCCATCACTTATTAAATGTTACTAAGCCTTAAAAATAAAAATAAGGGTATGCTAAAATTTCTGAAAAATTAGTTAGGGTACTCCTTCCCCCTGCGTCCCCCCCACCAAGTCGAGCACTACTTCATTCCATATAGTTTAATTTATTTAAAATAGCAATATGAACAATAAAAATCTATTTCCACTGTTGTCGTTGATTTACAAAAAAAAAATGTTCAGATATAAAATATCTTTTTTTATTTTAGATACACAATTCTTGAAGACTACTCTGGTGCTATTATTACAAACTATAAAGAACATTCTGATGGAGATACATTCAGGGATGCATTAACTAAGAGCTTAAATCAGATCCTTAGTATTTTAAAAACCTAGTTTATTGTAATAATACACATTTTTTAGTTTGTGTTAAATATGTTTTTACTCTTTATTTTGTTAATAAATAGTTAACATATTTTTAGATTATAAGCTAATTTGAAATAAATGCATAAATTTCTTCTTGAATAAATCAAGAATGAACTTTTATACATTATAACCATTTAATTCTAACATATGCTTCACAAAAGAATCTTACTAATTATAACAATAATAATAATGATATTTAATATTTTTAAATGCAAACTACAAAATATTAATTGTTATAATATTTATTTAGATATTTTAGAACATATGATATTAAATTGTTATATGCAACATGCATTTATGTATTGCATTCCGTGTTATTGTTTTTTTTATTGCTAATTATTGTGTTTAAAATGTAAATTTATATTTTATGTGCATTTATTTATGATCTATATTAAGTTTATTAAAGTTATATTTATATAAAAATAGTGGTCAACACAATTATTATTCTTACTTATTCAACATATTATGCTAATTATTCTTATTTATATTATAAGATCTTAATCGCTCCGATGAATATATCGGTTATATATACATATATTAGTATAAATTCAATTTTTATAATTATATACAATATACTATATAAAATTACATAATTCCATCTATTTATGTCTTGGAAAATATATTTTATTAAATTTATGGATCACTAGGTACTTAATTATAAATGGGAGACAACTCGTCAAAGAGTTATATTCAGTTGCATATTGGTTATTTTAGTAAACACAAAATATTATAGCATATTTTAATAATATACCTAATATATGTATATGCATTTTTTTATTTATTAGTTGATTCATTTTTATTTATTATATTTATTAGTTCATATTGCAATGTGTCACTTTATACAATGTCCAGGTAATGTATAAAACACCCCGATTATCTACATTGCTCATAATATATACATAGATAATATAAAATATAATATATGTACGTAAATTATCTACAGTTGTATCACAGAATAGATTAAATTTTGTGGTTGTATACTAGTAATTAGTATTTATTAATTTTAGTGAATAGAACAACTTTTTGCAAATAGTAACTTGTAAGTAGCAATAAATAAACAAATTAGTAAATAAATTAGGTCTGCTTAACAAAAAAATAAAGTCATATGAAATATCTTAACCATAGTACCTATCTAATAACCTAATTAATAAATTTAATTGTACGTGCTATTTATATCTATCTATATTACAATAACTTACAATATTGATTTAAGATTTTCAAAAGCAATGTTGTACCTGCTTACCAGTGATGAGGGTGCTCTTTATTTTTTATTTGTTTGATCTGTGTAGTTTTCTTCGTGTTTCTTGTGTCTTGTCACTACTGGATGCTGTTATGGTGAAAATCTATTCCAATCATTCCTAATACATGGATTATTATAACTTTTAATAACTCGTTCTTAGTTCTCCACATGCTCTATCGTTGTCTTGTATCTGATGGACGGTGTTGCGCACAGCGATTTTTTTTAGTGGTTTATTCTAAAATGCACGTTACTTGTATTACGAATGTACTATGCTTGGCTTTATTATGATGATTGATAAACATAGTTATGTAATATAGATAAAAGTATCGTGGGCCCCGGGTTTTCCAAATTTCATGTAGTGCTTGCGTATTTTATTACGTAAATACTCATTGATTTCCGCACCTCTGGAATGGGTCATAGGGTCAATAGTCGCCACCCATAAACAGTAGATTTAAATGTAAGATTTATAATATTTTTATAACACTAATGTTACACTCTAACTTTGGCGATTAAAAAAAACTATTGGAGACTTATGCTCATTTTTTTTTAAATTTTTACTTACAAGAAGTTATGAAGAACCTTATATAAATGTTGAAGTTTTTTGACTCATTGAAAATAATTTTTATCGATAATAATAAAAACCAGAAAATTTTTTTTTACCTGTAAATAACTCAAAAAAAATTAAAATATTTTGAAAATGTTATGGTGTATAAAAAATATTTAATTATTCGGTGAAAATCTTATGTATTTATGGTTATTATTTCTTTTGTTATATTAAAAATAAATATAAATTTATTCAAAAAATTGTTTTGCGAAAAATTCCCGTTTTTCCTTAATTTTTTTTTTTGTTTTTTACGGAGAGTTTAAAAACTACTGAGAATTTTTTATTTTTGACCCCCAAAGTACAAACTAGATTCACTTTCCTACCGGAAAAGTTACTAATAATGAAAATCGGAGCACTTTTAATACACTAAAACGTGATAAAAGACACAAAAAATAAAAAAAAAACGCAAAACATTGTAAAATAAATACATTCAACGCTCCGCTTAGAATCTAAAAATAATTTTTTATAAACATTTTAAGTTAAAATTTGGACATTAAAATATGAAACATTTTAAAATTATTTTGTGGTTAAAAATTTATAAATTGTTCGATTTTTATAGTTAAAGATTGAAAATTAAAAAAAAAGCAACTTAGTACATATAATATTGGTCTATACAAGTCTGAGCAACAGTTATTAGTAAATAATATTACGATAGATGGTATTCCTATCACAAAGAATGAAAATGTAGAAGAAATAATCAAAATTACTGCTGATTTACTCATATAAATTTACAAAAGTCAAATATATCATGAATTCGTTTTCTTAGAAGTAATGAAAATAAAGACACTAAGTAATTAAAGAATCTTTTATGTCCGAGATAAAATCACGCATTATAAAGAAGCAGCCATTTCAAATTATATTCATCATTTTTTTCCGGATAAAAACGTATACATTAACCATGAACTTACAGCTACATATAGAAAAATTGTTTGGTTAATCAAAAAATTGTCTAGGATGTATAATTGGAAATATGTTTGGACTAATGAGGTTGGCATATTCTTAAGGAAAAACGAAGGTGAAAAACTCATCAAATTGCAAAAAATTGAAGATGTTCATAAACTAGATGTTGAAAATAAAATTAGGGACCTAAAACCAACTTGAAGATATTTCAGTATAAATAATCAGATATTAATATTATATGTAAGTTATAAGGTTTAGAATTATAATTAATTACTATGACTTTCGGTAAAATTCCTTTTAATGATATAACATTGTTTAAATTATGTTGAAACTAACTATATAGATGATTTAACAAGTTATGTTTATGATAATAATAGTCTAAAAAAATCGGTTTCCCTATATAATCTTGTAGCTAATATGTAGTAAAAGGTGTTTCATTTATTTTAGTAATTTTAAATATTTCTGTAGACCAGTTTGGTAAATAACCTTTTGTAAATACAGCTTTATATGTACTTATGCAAACGTTGTCGCCAATGTAAATTTGATTTTTCAATTAATAATTTTACGTTGTTTTATTTCCACTAACGTTAGATTTCCATCAGCTTGCATAGGTGTCATAACTATTGTTCTATGTTTTGAATTATTGTACTCATTAATCATTAAAGGGAGTATAGAAACCCACTCGTGAGAATCTTGAGCTGTAAACTCTATATATATTTTTTCTTTTAATGTACGATTGAAACGTTCTACATTACATGCTTTCATGATACTAAACGTTGAATATTTGTGTATATTATACTTCTCCGTCAACGTATCGAATGTCGAATTATAAAATTCTTTACCATTATCGAGGTGTAATAGTTTTGGTGACCGTTTAAGTAGTATTTTAGACATTGCGTAAGAAGTCGCTATTCTTTACCAGTCTTGAATTTTAGCGCTATAGCCGAAGCATATTTCGTGAGGCAATCTATTACGCATAAAATATATTTATAACCTTTATTTTTTTTTTTGAAATACGTCATTTCGACCAAGTCAGCCTGCCAGAGATCATTTTTACCATATACATTAACTCTACACCTTGTATAATTTTTTCTTGCTGGTTTGTGTAGCTTGAATGCAATTTCACGTTTCGACATTTGGAATTTGTTTTATTAAACCTGTTTCAAGTAATTCTTCGAAAATCTAAAGTATTTCGTTGGAGACACCTGCATTACCAGCAGTTTAAAATGCCAAAAGTAACCGTAATCGAGTTACTAGCTCATTAAGATCATTCCAGTAAACTAAACTATGGTTCTGTAACTTCATAAATAACCCACTTCCAGACGGAAACAATAATACTATTAGTGAATTTATTACTACCCTTTTTAATTGTTTTTCTGTCTAATTTTAAATGAGTCGATATTTGAGTTAATATAGATTTATATGTTTTTAAATCATTTTTAGTATAGATTTTTGGAGTTTTCGAGAATATTAAACTTGCAATTCCTGGTGTTAACGAGTATGAAGGATCTTCAACAATTATCGTATTATCATCAAGTTTAATTTTTTTTTAGCTGGATGTAGGTATTGTTTGATTGATTTTTAGGACCATATGTCTTGTTTATGCTGTAAGAATTTAACAAATCCTTCATTTTAAAATCTTTAGAACTTTGAGTATGTTCTGTTTTGTTTTATATATTTTGTGAATCTTGAATATTTCTGCCTTGAAATGTAGAATTTTGTATTTCGTTTAATGGTTCAATAATCAGTTTTAACGTTTCTAAAACTAGAGAATGAATATCAGTTTTACCATGTTTAATGCTGTTTACTTGCGTTTAATATTTTCTTTGACTTTAATCAATTCACTGAGTACTTCTCCATTAGCATCCATGTATGTGAATAAAGTATTTTTTGATAAAGACAAATGTATTGAATCCATGACGATATCGACCATTATCGCGTTCACAGTCTTTGTTAATAACAATAAACTCGAATCTCCTATTTCACCAACATAATGTATAAAAGTGTTACACAACAATAAAAGAAATAACACAAGCAAAAAAAAAATAAATTAATAAAAGTTATATTTTATTATTACTACGACTAATGACAATGTATCGGTTCAGACGTAACTCAAAGACTGCCTGGTCTAACCTCCCGTATAATGTGTTGGACGACGACGCTCTGCGTCACAATCAAAATCCCTGTGTCAGCGGATTCCACGGTCTCGTCGTCGTATAACACACTATTCCTGATGTTCTTAAAAATATCATGTAAATTTTATATTATTGTAATAATGTGATTCAGAGGTTCGTAACAAAAGTCTTTAAACTCTGAATATGACATATCACCAGAGCAATACTTATTGTAAACTTGCTTTAAATTGGTCTTTTCTTATTTGAATAATACAATAAAATTAGCGTTATCGCGCAAAAGTTGTTTTGTATTTATAAAGCGGTTTCGTATTTCTGTCGCAGAACACAGCGTCGGACGACAAAGTTGGTCACAGAACACGAGACCGCCGAATTCTAATCGCCGATAACGCCAGTATAAAAGGCCCGGCAAATCCACTGTCCGAACCAGTACACTTCTTTCCAACATCATAGTAAGACCCACCCGGCAAGCTTACGCAACTAGGAAAAAAGTTACCCCCCCTCCAGAACTCAAGCGAACGGTTTAAGACAGTCAATAATGTAATAGTCGGAGTATTCTGGCATTGTACCGTGTTTGTCACCTTCCACGAGTTCTTTTTCCTCGTCGATAGTACATCAGTCGTCACTTGGTCTCTTTAACGTGTTTATTTCGATTGTTCATTAAAAAACTTTTATTTTTAAATAAATTATCTTTCACGCCATTACGGCATATATATATATACACAAAAAATATCGTATTTTTTTTGGTTCACCTATACTCCGGCCCACGAGAGAATGACCGTAAAAACTCGTCCGACGCTGCGCATCGATTCCCTTTCCATATACCGAACCATACCGATCGGAAGCCGGTCGGCAACGATCGCCGACAGACATCGTTGACATTCGTTTATACGTAGCGATAGTAGTGGCAACGATTTTACAATTTTTGTTTTTGAACTACCGTTTATGTTTTACCGATTTTTTTTGCGATTATATTTATTTTAATAGACAATCTCATTCAACCGACACCCACAAAAAGGAATCGGAGAGGAATAAAATAAATTTTTTTTAAATATACTTTTTATTTGGTTTAGTTATAAAGAGGCATGTGCCTAATCAATAAATGTTAAAATATTAAAAACAATAATAATCTATTATTTGTGGTATTTAGTAAAAAAAAGTAGATAACAATATTACATAAAAAAAATGCTGGTAATTTTTTTATTATTTACGTTGGTTTTAAATGTGTTATAATATCGGTGGAAAAATGTATCAATGCTCTCCCAGTTTATTATTTTAGTTTGTTCATTTAATCAATGATATCTCACATTTATTATGTTTATAACAAAAAATACCACTTGTATTATAATACACAATGGAACTAGCGCGGCGACGCAATGCATTTGCTATGTGTTTTTATGAACCGCTGTATACACACCGCCGAATAGTGGGAATAGAACTATGGTGGGGGAAAATCAAGTTGACAGCGCTCGCAACGTTCAATATCGATGCGCGAATTACGGTCGTTCTCTCGTGGGCCGGAGTATAAATCCACCAGGGTATCATTTATTCTGGATATACCAGTGGCGGCGCGTTAGGGTAGACAATGAAACATTGTCTACCCAAAAATATCAAATATTCTAATTTTAAAAATGAGTTGTTTATTATATGCTAATATATTATATAAGTCTTTTATTTCTTCATAATTTTATAAATAAAATGTTATTTACACTGATTCGTTTCTATAGTGT
>JACXSJ010003227.1:0-27268 GCA_014851325.1 Pentalonia nigronervosa
TAGTGTACCTATCCCTCATAAGTCATAACCTATTATGTCACCGCATTTACTTGATTCAAAAATTTCCATTTTCAAATAAAGATAGGAACTACACGTTAACACATTGGTGACTATTAATAAACAATAAATTAAGTTTGTTCACTTAAATAATAACACAAATATAGATAAAAAATAAAAGACAGTTTGAAAAGATTAAATTGTTTATAAAGTGAATTTCCAGTAATAAAAATTTATTTCATTCAAAACTATACCTATTCATATTTTATTGATATAAAATAAAATCCTTACAAAAAGTGGAATTAAATAATATTGTACATTTTATAAAAGTGATTTTTTTAAAAATATGTTTAATTTTTCTTCTTTTTCCTTGATAATTTTTATCGATACCCAAAAAATCCAATGTATAATAACTGTTTTATTGGACTCATTAGGAGTATTATCGGACGAAATTCAGCCACAAATACAATTCTAAATCTAAGACTATGAACTGTGTACTCCCGAATTTTTAATTTTATTAATTGTAATTATTTATATATTTATACAAAATACTACGCGCATATACACGAAATCATCGAAACTATAGCGTAATGCGCGTTTTAGTCTATTACACAGCGGACATGATTTGGATTGTATGGGAATTATCCAGAAAATGTATTTGTCATATTAGTCATTTTGTAATTAAACTCGGTTTTTAGGCAAGCGAAACGTCACGATGGCGTCGGCCGCAAAACACAATAGCATGACTCCACTACTAGCGCTCCTGCAATTGATACTGTTTATTTCTTTCTCGTCATCCGAAGCGGCGTCAACGGGTTCGTCAAGTTCAAATACGCCTGCTCTAGTCCGCACGTCAGTTATGCATCCCGCGTTTGCATCTGCCGGCACATCTGCTGGACTCAAAATTTGGAGAATCGAGGTAAAACTTCTATTAAAATAATATATATCCCTCTATATGACCGACATAATATTATAATAATGAAATGTAAAAGTGTTACTTTTTTTTTTTTTTTTTATTAATAAAGCCGATTGAAACTTTCTCTTTTCACAAAACCAGAATCGTATAATATAGATATGCATAGGTAGGTATAGTCTAAATTATGATTGTTCTCCTACAGTCCTATAGTCCTACACATCTATTGTTATTCTTAAATTATATATAATATATTGAATTGTAAAACTAGTGTAATTTTATAGTGAAGAGAATCTTTTTTACGTTTAAAATAAAAATAATTGTAACACGTCAATTTAATACCAAAATATTTTTAGTTTATAAAGGATGACTCTTTTCAAGATAAAACAATAATTTTCTGGAAAAGCATTCACACTTTTGATATATTTTTTCGATTAGGTTGAAACTATATAAGCTAAAGAAAATATTTCATAAAACGTTAATATTTTTCGAGATACCGAGTGTTTAGAAACAAAGAATAATACTGTATATTTGTTTAAGTAATATTATTTAGGTACAAGACTTTATTGAAACTAAATATCCAGTCATATTTAAAATTGTAATTTATTTTGAAATAAAACGACTTGGTATCGTCTTTCCAATTTACTGAATTGCATACTAATTATAACTAACAAAACCTGTAATTTAACATCATAATTATATCAGTTAAATATACTAATTAAGAAGTCTAGTAAATCGTTTTTCTTTTTATTATTAATTGTTATACAGTCGTTTTTTAATTAGATATTGTACGCTAATAACGTTTGTAAATATAATAAGATATTTTAAAATTAAAATTAATTCTTCGTACCTATTTCACAAATTATTAATAATAATAAATAAAAAAATTATATTTTGGAATAAAATAATATAAAACTGGTAAAATATATATATTATAGGTACCAACTAATTATGTATTTCAAATTATTTGACAATTGATATACAATATGTTTCGTATACAATAATATCTATTTCTCCAAATTATTGACAGATATAAAAAAATACAGTAAACCAATTTATTTTTTATGTAATAATATGGCATCGAAATATGTCAATATAGTTGCGTGTCTTGTAAATAAAAATAATACATTTTATTTAAAACATTATTGATTAAAATAGCATATTAACCGTAGCTACGTAGGTATACTCAATAAAAAAAAAAAATAAAACGATCAATAACAATATTCATTTTGTCAACATCTTGCGGTAATTTTCATATACATTTTCAGATTTTCTTATGTTTTTATTTTCACATTTGTTTTTAATTTATTTGGTTCTTGTAATTGAATACGTTAATATATATTTATTGCTATAGCCCTATCGCTATACAAGGATTGAAGGATACAACGTATGCGTGTAATAATTGCAAAATCCCAATTACAAAATAATGCTATTATATTATATATTTCAAATACTCATATAAAGTTTTCCTATTGTAATAGGCATTATGCATTTACTATTTATCCATTAAAACAACCCATTATTTTTTTTTTATATATAGTCTAGTATTAATAATAATGTATAGCTGTATAGGTAGGTCGTAGATGGGTAATTAAAAGAGTATTTTTTTTTTATTGCGATATGCTATCATTATATTACCTTTCGAACAAAGTTGCAAATATTTTGTGATACGAAATTTATAATAGTCTTCACTCGCACGTAATAAATAATAATAATAATAATAATAATATATATCGTAACATACTGAGCATAAAATTCTAACATCACTCATCAAATAAATTGTTGATACTAATCGACGACTGCGAAGTAATACCGACGATAGTCGAATGTAAAGATTTTTTTCAAAACGTTTTTTCTTGTCTGTTTTAATATGAATAACCTTCATAAAAACATGTTTTACGTTTGTACTATACATTATCATACGAACTCACTATTTATAAATAATGTAACTCTTAATATTTTTTATATTTTATTAAATAGTCTTGGACGTTTTGAGTGTACAATAAAGTATAAACATGTAGTATTTTTCTTGCATAGGTATTCCATACGCCGTATCTAGGTGAATAGAGTGAATTAACTGGCCCATATTCATTTTTGCAGAGTATTTAAAAATTGATATTTAAACCTTTGAACCTTACAGTAATACATACATTAAGTGACTACATTTTAATATTTGTTTCAAATATTATTCGTGTTAATATAAGAAATGTCTTACAAAACATACAGACATAATATATTAACACATTAGAATAATGCAAGCTACCATATTCTTTCAAGTTAGTGTTAAAGAAAAACACTGGTTATAACATAGAATTAAAGTTTTCACAATCAATTAATGTTTATTTTTTATATAAATCTAGTTTTTATTAATTTTAATTTCAATGATTTCTAACTTTTTTTTTAATGACAAAAAGTACCTATGGTTTTAGAATTTTAAATCCTAAATACTAAATATTACTTTATACATAATTTACATATTTATTTTGATATTTAATATTTATATGATACATAATATTAAAACAAATGTGTAACAATTAAACAAGCTTGGAATAATATTATGAATATTCCAAAAAAATATGTTGCACACGATTTGTGTCACACGGTCTGTACATACAAACACTTTTTTTTTTACAATTATTTCGATGACGTTAAAGTAGGCCATCGTCAGAACACGACTGCTTGTCTGCAATTCAAAATAATATATCATTTCTCGATTTGAATTCAATCCATTAATCTCATTCAAATGTTCACACGCAGAAGACCACAGCAGAAATAAAATAAATCTATACTACGGATAGTAAACCTCAAAAGTTTAAAAACAATAATAAATACTATTGCAGTAAGTGACAAGTGCCTACTCGAGTACCTAACAATAATCTAATTTTAAATGGGCACTGAAAACGGTATCTAACCTAGTTTTTTTAGTTTATTGTGCACACATAAAACAGTGAGTACAATAGCTTATAATTATTAATTATTATTATTACTGTTATATAAAAAAACAAATGTACATTTTTCTCTAATAAACAATAAAAAATAAAGAATAAAACACATATTTTATTCTCATTAAATGGTTCTTATTATTTTCAAACTTTACTTGGATAAATATTGAACATAGATCGTCAATTCGTCATGGGTTTATTATCCAAATATTTAATCGCAAAAAAATAAACATTAATCAATAATAACTTATCTTATCTGATTAATTAAATATGAACAACATTTATCATGATAATGTATAATCATTATGTTATTCATATGCATGTATGTATGTATATCCAACTAGTAACTACTAGTCTGAATAAAAATATAATAAATGTACCTCGGTGAAACTTTCGTGTTGGTAATAAAATTATCAAGGCAAGCAAAATATATTAATTTGACAGAATTTCGGTAGCTTTTATAATTTATAAAGGTCACGACTCCTGAAAATACAGCACAATACACAGAAAAATGTGTTAATAGTATACGAAAGTTAGGATAAGGGCAACTAACGATAGGTTCTCTATATAATTTACATTTATATGACTATAATATTATAATATCAATGCCTAGTATTTATACCCGCTTCAGGTTTAAACTTTAAACGATGATTTATAATTTGTAATAGTGTACTCGTTTTAGTGAATAGTTTAAAGTTAATTAGATAGTTTATGCGGGTTAAATTGTTCGAATTTTCCAATATATATTTTCATTATGCGTCCATAATGCATGACCAGTGGTGTATTTACTATTTAGATTTTCTCTGCATATAGTCACTTTCCAATTCGCTGCCTCTTCTACGTTCTATCACATCCCTCCTAAAATTATACATAAAATATATTCGAATGTACAATTTGCTGTCTTCCATAAAAAATTAATGTATTATTAGTGACTTGATTAACATTGTCTTCAAAAACTTAACAAAATTAAATTTCATCAAACAAAAAATACTTTTTATCATTTTGTAAAAAAGAGGATAAAATTTGCCACCCCCAAAATTTTACAGCCTTGTCCTGTGCCTACGCCTCTGTGTAAAACTCGGTATAATTATTAGATTTATGTTAGAAATAAACTAATATTTTTTCGTTTATTCATTAAAATATGAGTGTATTGTGTTTAAAAATTATTATCACTATTATTGTTATAATATTATATCAGTAAATACAATTTTTTTCTGATTTCCTTGACAACTACCTACTAGAAAATTCCAATAGTAACTCGTTTAAAATTACCTATGTTTCAAATAACCGATCATCAAAAAGAACTACTTTTAAACTAATTATTCTAAAACCAATGACTATCGTACAATTCATACGTCATTAAGAATCTAATATAGATTGACATTTAAAAAGCAATATAATTGTATTTTGATTAATGAAGAGTGGTAATATAATAATATACACCAATAGACTGTTATCAGACATACGAAGATATCATAACATTTTAAAAAAAGTCACGCAATAGAGTAGATAAATATAAATAGTCTTCTAGCAGGGCATTTTATATTATCTACTAATAGCGTTATTTTTTTGGCAGGCTTAATAAAATAAATATGATAATATAATTGTAGCCTTGACGACTTGAAGACTATAATAAAATTTAAAGTAGACAATGGGCATGTTAGCTGTTAGCTGTGTGTTTATGTTGTGTGATAAACTGACGTATTGTCCAGAGATAGAACTTGTATAGAAATCCGGTGAGATGCCATAATAGTTTTGTTCATGTTTCCTTATTATTACACATCTTGACTTTGAACGTTTAATAAATGTTTAATATACGGTTATTAATACGAAATTCCATACCTATTTTATTATTAATTTCCTCCTCTCAGTTCTAATGTAAAGTTCGTGAATCCTGGGTAAAACTGTAATAGACATATTTTAGGGTTTCGGGGCTGCAATAATAATGTTGACGTGGCATTATCGCAGGTTGGTGAAATGGAGTTTAGCAAATCAGTAGTAGATTTTTATAAATACATTTTCTAAAGCGTAAAACTTATATTTAAAAAGTATTGCTTGTTCCTGATTAATTTATAACGAATGTTTATGTATTTATTTTTTTATAGGACTTTGAACCTGTTCCTTATCCAGTAAAGGATTATGGAAAATTTTACACCGGAGACTCGTACATTGTTTTAAATGTAAGAATATATATTACATTATAACACATACATATTTGAATTTAGGTTATTACCTATTTTTTGATTAATTTTATCACTAAAACATTTCTATTTTTAGACAAAAGAAGATAAAAACAAAAAGTTTTCATCGGACATTTACTATTGGTCGGGTAGTACATCATCTCAAGTAAGTAAATAAAGTTTAAATTATCTACATTTTTGATTAAATACTTTATTTTTTCATTCAAGGATGAAGTTGGTGCTGCAGCGATTCTTTCTATCCAATTAGACGACGCTCTTGGTGGAAGTCCAGTGCAACATAAAGAAACTCAGGATCACGAAAGTCAAGCTTTTCTATCATTGTTCTCGCCTTGTAAGTATATAATATAAAAATATATACTAATATATTATAGGTATATAGGGTCTTCAAAATATTGTGTGACAAAAATGGTAGAAATTATGTTGATTCTTACACGATCCCTGTCATTTCTTTCACACATTATTCGGAAGACCCTAGGACATATAATTATATTACTTTATTAATAATAAATATACTAGGTACTATATAATTAAATTCAAACATAGCCAAAAACTATAAAATATTTACTTTATTCTCAGTAAATAATATTAAATTCAAAAACTAGTCTTTGCTTTACACTATAGTATAGTCACACAACTTTATTATGTTGTTAAAATTATTAATCACTAAAAATAAAGCAAATATTTTATACATTTGTATTTAGCTATAAGTATATTTAAAGTTTATATTTATGAATATTAAAAATGTCTAATTTTATTTAGCCATACGTTATCTACCTGGTGGCATAGCTTCCGGTTTTCATCATGCAGAAATTAATGCTGGAGGTGAAAAAAAATTATATCAAGTCAAAGGCAAAAAAAATATTCGAGTTAAGCAAATTGAACCAAAAGTGACGTCCATGAATCAAGGCGATTGTTTCATTTTGGACACAGGCAAAGAAATTATTGTGTATGTAGGACCTCAAGCTAAAGGAACAGAACGTTTGAAAGCTATAAATGTTGCTAATCAAGTGAGAGATCAAGATCATTCTGGAAGAGCCAAAGTAAACATAGTTGGTAAGTAACAAGTTATTGTTAATATATATATATATATATATATTAATGCGTGAATAGTAGCTATGTGAATGCGTGCTTTGCAATGCAATTCTTTTAACCTAGTAATAGTAAAATCTATGAGATTTTTGAAATGTATTCCAATTTTCTATTTCCTATTTCCTATTACATGTATTGTAACAAAATTTTGATTGCTATACGTATAGCTATATAGAATATAGGTATTAGTATATTACTGTATGTTTGAAAATGCTGTATACGAAAATATTTTTTTTCCAAAATACAATTTGAGTATAAAAAAAACCATTGATTAAAAAAATAATGAATTACATTTCTATATTATTTAAATAATTTTAATCTAAAATCGAGTAATAAAAATTAAACATTTAAAATTCTAATCTATAATTAATAATGATACAATATACTTTATATAATATGTGTTTCAATTTTATTTAATACAATTTATTACCGGTATTTAGTAGAACTTTAAAAGTTGTCTTATTTTTTTACCTACTGGCATAACGACAAAATACTTAAAATGTCTATAATATTAAGTGCTTATGTTTTAATTTTTTAAAAATAAATAACAAAATTATTAATAAAATTATGTACAAAATAAATCTGTATTAATTTTAGTAAAATCTATACAAAAACATCGATTTTAAATTATTCTATTAGATACGTTTTTTTAATTTTTAAGATCGATTATTATTACTTGTATCTAGTTAATTAAAAGCTATTTAAACCAATTAATGTATAACTTGAATTTAATATACTAAACATAATATTTGAACATTTTAGATGGTTCAAGTACCCCAGATGAATACGAAAAGTTCTTTAAAGAATTAGGATCTGGATCCACTAAACAAGTTCCCCCAGCTATAGACGATGATCAAGAATTTGAAAAAAAAGAAACAGTAATATATTTAAAATATTTTGGAGTTTATAGTAAATTAATTAAGTAATTTTTAGGCAGCACCCGTCTTATACAAAATATCAGATTCGCAAGGTGGAAAAATTGTATCTGAAAAAATCGACCAAAAGCCTCTTGTTCAGTCATATTTGAAGACTGATGTATGTCTTATCAATGATAATAAATAACTACTAACTAATTTTTTAAATTACATTTTGAATTTTTTTTTTTTTTGAATTTATTAGGACTGCTTTATTTTGGACACTGTTTCGTCAGGAATATACGTTTGGATTGGTAAAAAGGGTACAACTCAAGAAAAGGTAGAATCTCTAAAGCGCGCACAAGTTTTCATTAAGGAAAACAACTATCCAGCATGGACAAGAGTATGAAAAAATATATTTGTTATTCTATTAATTTGTATGATATTTACAATTTTTGTTAAACATATAGGTAATCAGAGTTATTGAAGGCGGTGAACCAACAGCCTTTAAACAATACTTCGATAATTGGAAAGATAACGGCAGTCATATTCGTTTGTAATAATTGAAAAACGAACAAACATAATTTAGTTTTACTGAAAACCTTTTTTTTTATTGATTGTTTTTAATGAATTAAAATTTAGATTATTATGACATATATTATATTATATTATATTATTATAGATATCTATTACACATTTTTAAATCAAATATTTAAATTAAATAATAACTCTTAAATATATTAAACAACTTATATTTTAGCATGAATAAATTGTATGTTGTATTTTTTTTTAACGTTTATTTTTATACTAATATGTGAGGAGTTTAAGAATAATTTATAAATAAAAAGTAATAATAAATTATAAACATTAGACACCTACCTAAAGTTTTCTGAATAGTTTAATTAAAACAGTTAATCTATATATTTCAAGAATCAACGATTGTCAAGAATCAACGATTGTTATTCATTTCCGGTAAAATAATATTGGCTGTTTCCGACACAGCCCTTTTTCGCCAAAAACAAAAAAAATACAATTTTTGTTTCCACCAAAAAAAGTTTGGAAACCAATGACTAATTTTTAAGCAATGTATGTACCTGTTGGTAAGTTTAACATATAATAATGTAACATGTAATAACAACGTTTGTAAATAATCACAAAGACCAAATAATAATAAAATATTGAATATATACACCGATAATTTACATTTTAAAATATTTAAATAAAATGGATGTGATTTTTTTAGAACTATAATTTAATATTATATTTTTTGTGACATTTAGAAATATTTATATATTATAATAAATGGATAAGTGATGAGCAATTATATAATGATTAGAGCATTTCCACATTTTAGTATACACACATGATTGTTACATTAGCACATAATTTCCAAAAAATGACGGGAATGGTATCTTTTTCGTTTTTGGCGGAAAAGGGCTATGCGTAAATAACGAAACTGGTTTTTTAGCGGAAAAGGGACCTAATCTAACCATGCCCGTTTCGACTATCAAATATTGAAAACTCATCTGTTTTTTTACAGAACGCTGAAGGTTATTATAGTTATATAATGATTTACAGAATTTCAGAGACAAACATTTAATTGTGTTAATTAATGAACTAAAGAATCAATCAAACGACTTTTTTTATGTTTAAATAGTTCAATATATTTCGGACCATATTACTTTTAATACAGTAGCTAATTTTGATATTCATGGTTCTTACATAGCTTTAAGAATTGTAAAAATTATGGAGATTATAGTTTATGTCAGACACACATCTGCAATTGAATGCATATTTCATACGCGTTTTATAGGTAGATTTTTAAAATGTTGTAGGTATTAGAGTAGAATCAGTTTTTTCTTGCGTTAAAATGTTATTTGCTTTGAAAAGAGGCCTACTCTCCGGGTGTAATTTATTATATTATTTATTTACAGCTATACACATTAGGTATCCAATCCATATCAATTTCACCATCTAGATTTATCTTGTCGGTTTAAGATGTATTTATTATTATTATTTTTTTTTATACCTAATGGAATTTCAATTTATTTATTTTCATACAATAATACGTGGGCGTCGTTGAGTCATCATTGGGGGGTGCGTTTATATTTTTTATGGACAGTTACAGGTATAGAGTATAAACTAGTAGAGTCATGTATCATTAATTATTATGATTTATGACGCGATGGGTTTTCTTTTCAGAACATAATATTAAACCTCGCAAATCATTAGCTTCTATACCAGCTAAGGGCTAGGTGTACAGACTGCAGACCCTCGTAGTTTGAAATGTTATATTAAAGCTATATTTGATCGCTAAAATGTTTTCTTATAAAATTTAAACGAGACAAATTGTATTCAAAATTTGAATTTCAAATCTTTATTAAAGCAAAAAAAAAGTATTGAAATAGCATGATCATTGAACATAATTTATTATTTATAATATAATATGGTATGTGTCACATGCACCTATTGCATGCAATACAGCAATATAGTTGAATATATAGATTTATTCTATGAAAAATAGTTTCTAAACTATTTCTCTAAACAAATCCTCGTTACTTCTTCTAGTATTCCATAACAAGATAATTTATCTCCTATATTATTTTGTCTTTTTATAAATGATATATCTGATGTTATTTCTCATTCTAAAATTCTATTATTAGCCGATGATGCAAACATTTTCAAAATTATTAGTTACTTAAATGATGCAGTTGAACTACAGTTAGATTTAAAATATATATATAAATAATGCCAACAAAACATAACTCAATTAAATTATAAAAAATGTTACTATATTTATTTTTCTTTAAAAAGACTGCCTATTTAATTTAATTATTCTTTGGGTAATATTATAAATGTATTAAGATTATCTACACTCTAGGCATCTAGCTACTAGTGGTGTCACTAATATCCGGATTCCAATACTATTCGGATAATCCGGATATTTTAAACTTGTTGCTTAATTATAAACTTAAATAAACTTAATTAAAAACTTAAATATTTGTTATTTAATTTATAGGTATTAGACTGTGTTTTATTTGAGACAGTAAAACTTAAAATTTTAAAAAAATGTTAAAATTATTGTTATTATTTAAATATTTAATATTTGCTAAGACATGATCTATATTCTATAATATGAAATATAATATTATTAACTACTACCAACTGCATCAACCGTTAAAATATTTTTAAAACTTTCCTTTATAATAATTAGATATGTGAAAATTTGAATTATTCGAATTATTTAGATTATTCAGATTATTCTGTTATTAAATTTTGGATTCGGACATCCGGATAATCCGGATTTTTGACATCACTACTAGCCACACTAAATATAGAAAGAGAATTAATAAAAATAAGTTGCTTCTAAATACAGGTGTAGGTACAATTAAAAAAATATTAAAATAAATATGCTTACTATAGAATACAAATATATAAGTAAGTAGGTAGTTATATTGATTATATTTGATTTTTTGACAATTGTTTTCTAAATACGGAGAAGACCTGACTATATGGTTAGAACTCTAGCCCTTGTAATTACTGAATCTTAGTTACACACATGTATAATCTATATTTTTAATTTATTTTTAAATTCTATAAATGCATAAAATACTTGTTTAAAAACGTGTTTTACGAAATTTTCAAAATATATACTACTTGTTTTGTACAACAAATAAATACTAATTTTCTTAAAAAAAAATCTCAAAAATCAGTAGACAGTAGTAAATATACCTCTTCTTCGTCAAAAAAAAATGTTATTTATTCATTTGTAAATGAGGTTTGTCAAGAATATTTTTGTAGGACGTGATGATTCATTACTTTCAGTTTTATAACGACAATATACCACTGACACAGTCATGCACTATGCACATGTGTCATGTATAAACTGCGAAGTATGTATATCCGGGTTTTTCATTGTGAGATGCATCCTTCTAGGTTAAATATTATCAAAAATGTCTATACCATGTTCTTTTATCAGCGAGTAATATCTCATCTTGAGTTTTGGGAAATTATTTAAATTGTTATGAAGTTCTCTTTCAGCCTACTTAGCTCAACAATTATTTTACTAAAAAAAGTCATAGTAAATTATCTATTACCATTTTTTTACTAAAAACATTATTTTGAAAGTGGAGATTAAAAACATTTTAACTCACGCTGAAGTAATATGTAAGATAACTACAGGTGGATTATTTATATTTTAGTCTACTAAACAGTATTTCACTATTTAAGAAAATTGAATATGACCTCAATGAAAAATGAAAATATGCTATCCAAAAATACAATTATTATAATTATATAGTCAGTTAAATATAAATATAATTGGGATTCCGGTGTTATGCTGAAAAAAATGTTTTAATAAAAAAAAAAGAAGAAAATTATGAATTTAGTCTTTTAGCCTGCTTTATAAAAAATGTAATTTAAACTAGAAAGGTATGTTTTTACAGTTACTTATTTTTTTCTACAAAAATACTTGCATGGAACTATGAGTTTTATTTTTTCTGTGCAACATGTCTATTATATAAAGTTATAAAAAAATAATAATTATGGTTTAATATGACATGCGATATCAAGATATACATTGCTTATTAAAAATAACATATTATCACTATTATATATTAACATTATTTTGTAATTTATTTTTTGATAGCAGATAAATAATTTTTGTTTATACTCTACTCAAATGTGTGACTCCTGTAAATTTTATAAAAAAGTAAATTTAAAAAAAAACCTAGTTGCATAGTAATGCAAAACTAAACGGAAAAAAACCAGACGAACTATCAAAAAGCGCGTCCTTCTGCAGGTAATACGTATATAGGTAGGTCGTATAGGTATCTCGTTGGTCCAATGGGATGGCATAGATGAAAGAAATGGGAACATTTCCATTAAACATATGTATATAAATTATAATAATGTGGTCGCCTTGTTATATAGCCCGTAGGTAGGTGGTAATAGTAAATTCTAATACATATTTCGGCGGTCCGTGTAAAACGCATAACAGGTACTGTTATCCGGTTGAGTATAATATATATAAATATATTATAAATATTGAATCACATAGGTAGTAAGTATAGTAAGTACGGTTATTTCGTAAAATAAATAATGTTTAGATAAATTGAAAAAAAACCTAGTCGTAATACAATACACGTCCATCATCAAACAACGCGAGATAGCTGGACAGTGGACAGCTGCCGATCAGATTATCTAAGCCATTACAATAATATGCATATATAATATTATAATATACTATACATATATGCGTTAAATATATATATATATATAAATATATACCTATGTTTAATACCTATATTATAACATATCGCTTAAGTTCCGCCTTGCGTAAGACAAATAATCCGAGAGGATGAAATGTCGAAATACAAATAGAGATACTTATCTAATCGTTTGATTTTAACAAAATAAAATATTACAAAATGTAAATTGTAACACGCGGATATCACGGTGGAGAAACGGTAAAAATTAAAATTTCACGATTATACATCGGCTGACTTTATATATTATAATACAATATATTGTGTACCTATATTATGAAAACACACAAAAGCCTACCGATGCATAATATCACCTATATATTGTTATAATAACGGACGAACGTCAACAATATTGCTCTGCATGTATGGCTGCAGTATGTATGTATTTAAAGGTATATATATGCTATATATAGATGCATATTTATATTTTGGTATTGCAGGAAAATATATTATTATAAACACGACGAGATATATAAATATGATAATGATACAGGTAGGTACAGACCACGGCGAGTGAGATAGAAGAAAAAAAAATAATAAAAACCAGACCACGAGACGGACACGGAAAATCGGCGGCCTCCGACAGGCGACCGAATAATAACTGTACCTATATCATCATCGTATAAGACGCGCGGGCGGCGGGTCCGGTTGTCGGCGGACGCAGCGGTGCGGTGAGATCGCGGCGCGATCGCATTCTTTCGTCGGGTGGCCCCGTCGCCGCCGCCGCCGCCGCCGCCGCCACCTCATTCTCCAACACGAAAACATCTCTCTCGATCATATAATAATATAACAAAATAAAATATATTATACGGCTGCTGCAACACCTACAGACACCGTGAATATCTCACTACAGTCTTGATCGCCCTAAATATTATACTTAAATGCGATTGTTTTAACCATATAGACATGTGCACCGGGTATGCGACTTGCGTGCCCTGTGGACTGGAGTAGAGACTCTCTTTTTAGAGGGCATGGTGTAAACAAAATCCTAAAATAACATTTTTTTTTAGAAGGAAAAAACAACAACATTTGTAGGTATGAATTTTGTATTAACGGCTTAATAGTTACCACTGTATACAACAAGAATTATGAATTTTAATATTATATATATCCTTTACAATATAAGCACGTATTTAAAAAATTGTTTTTAAAAAATGTTGAAAAACCTATTATTTTCTAGGTATTAGGAAGCAGTGGTAATAAAAATGGCTATTATATATATTTTTTAGGCAATAGTATGATCATTTATATTTTTGGAAGCACATTTTATCATACACTATTTGCCCTGCGACAGGACGACCACAGTCTGCGCATGCCTACATGGTTTAACTCGAAGAGGTGAAATAAATTAAGTCCTGAGTGTGGATACACAATAAGGGGGTGTGCACAATGTAAAAGTACTGAAATAGAGGAAATTGTTCTGTTAGTTTGTCGTCTCATCAAATATATAATCTGTTCATCGTATATTTATCGCTATTATTATATATCCAACGTATCGTATACTATATATATATAGGTACAGATTTATAGCGGGGATGATGCGATGCTCGACGACAGACCTGTGTGGAGGGTAGACTAAGGCGAATACAAATCGAAAAATTCTCCCCGTGTTTTTTATGGCGCGCGTGTTATATACAACCACACCACCACTTTAATCATTATACATATTTTATATTATATTTTACTACCTGCAAACACCGGCGCTCGGTCGAAGACATAAAAACGGTTCGTCTACATGGCGCGTATCGTTAAATTGAATCTATCAACAATAACAATAATAATGGTTATTATCATCATAAAAATAATATATTAAATAACATTAACACCCCTACGCGCGTATCTCCGCCATCCGGCCGAATATAGTTGTTGTATTATACAATTTAAGTGGTTTTTTTTTCCTACAATTTATCGATTTATTGTTAGTTCACGATAAATCGGACACGGAAAAAACGGAATTTACCTAGAAATATTTTTCGTACATTACATATATCGGACCACGACGACGACCGGCGCCGCGGTGGCAGTGTTCGACGTCGAGCGGCAGTCTTCTTCTCCCCGGTCACCGGTGTGCAGCGCGCGTCCGCCAGCCACACGGTTGTAATAATCGCTCCGCGGCCGTCGGACGCAGACCACTAGTCAATATTCCGCCGCCGCTTAATGTTTTAATTTTTCAAATTAATGTCATACGGACGCATATAGCTGCGAACACACATATTATTTTTTATATATCATAATAAACGAGCGGTTAGCGATAACCGCAACACAATAATAGTATACGTGTGATCTTCATATATTAACGGAACGATAGATCGATCGAATTAAAAAAAAAAAAAAACAATCGTGAGTACCAAAATATATAATGTAATTTAAGTGTAATATATTATGTCATTCATTCGAAATAAAAATTATATAATATACCTACTGTATATTATTATATCGCCCCGTTGTTAACAACTTGTAATTGTGTTTTGGGAGACGGAAGTTGCGACTGAGAGTTTAAGCATTTAGGCCGAAACACATAGTATAAAAATATCAAATGCCTATTTTATTGTTTGGTTTATACTATAGAGCATTCGGAATTCTTATTTCATATTAATGTATCATTGTCATTATAACCGATAGGCACATCGATATAATTATAATATCATATGATACCTAAGTACCTAAAATAAAACATTATCTTAATACCTATTACAAAATAATTTCTTTTCACATTAGCTGTATATGATACTTATTTTAAAAACATATACGTGTTAGGATCAAAATATTTTTTTCTGAATAACTCAATTTAAAATTTTTTATAAAAATATTTCCACGATTTTCCGAATAATAAGTATAATTTTTCTCATGCATCGTGTTTAAATTACACAACAATATAAATAAAAAATTGTTTTTCATACTGTCTCTATTGTTAATATTATAATATTATTCTTATATTAATTTTTTTTATAAAAAATTTTATTTTTTATTGTTATTATGATTATAACTTACTCCTATAACGATCGAAGGTTCTTGACCTGAAAAATATTTGTCCAATACTTAAGCACCGGAAAATTACAGGTTTTGGTTTTTATTTAATTTTTAGACTATTAGTATATATATAAATAAGTTTTTTTTACAGTTTTATAGTTATTAATCTAAAAGAGTTTTTGTGAATACCCGTTACTAATTTATTAGGATTTTTTGTAACTTAATTATAATATAAAACACGAGTAAACGTACTGTGGACAGCTACACTATGTAATATATAAATATACCATAGATAGTTGTAGACACCTAAAAAACCTGCATGATGTGATGATTATATTTATTGGTTAAAAAACGTGGATATCTTAAGAGTTGCAAAATTCATTGTAAACCCGACGGGTGACTGTTAGGAGTTTTAAAAATTCGAATTAAAGTAACCGAAATCTTTTGGACACGAATATATAGTTGCGGTGGTCCGTTATAAAATAATATTATTATAACACACGAATACCTCCTTCGATGTCGATGAACTGAAATAGTTGATAAAAATAAAGTTTATAAAAATTATTACCAAGGTTTAGATTTAATAAGGTTAATCAGAACATTACTGTAAACGACGATGTATCGATACGATATAAATAATACGTATTAAAGACTATAAAAATCGCTGAAATCTATTTAAATTCGTTACTTACGTTTTGATTGATTACAAGTTATAATATTTATAATAACTAATACGATTACAATATTATTTATACATTTTATCATAATAATTGACTTTTGAACAATAATTCTACAAATTCCTTATTGTCACTTACGTATTATAACTATATATTATATAGATGTCTATAAAAATATATGTATTTATTCGAATAAAGATTGTTTAAAAAAAATTGAATGAATCAATATACAATCAATACGGAGATACAAAAAGTATCACCACACGAATACACTGTATACAACAATAATACGTTTAGCGAGATTAAGTTTACTTCGATCAACAACTAATTGGATAATTTCTCGTACTACAGTGAGATTAGAAAATGTAAGTAAAAAAGTCTTCTTTTATGTTGTATATATCTTTAGTTGTACTCGTCATGACAAATTCTTATATTTCATCGGAATGTGGGTTTCAATAATAATAATAATAATAGTAAAAAGTAATCTAGTTATCCCAAGCAAAACTTAAAAACAGAAACCGGATAAGGAAGAAAGTGATGGTGGAAATACACGCATTTCTCGCGTAAAATTTATATTTTTTTATTGAATAGAGGTACAGTTTCGAGGACATGGTTCTATTAAAACTGATTATTATTATACAAAAATTCGAAATCTTCAACACGAAAACTTGTTTTGTTATTTCAATTTTAAAAATGGGAAAAATTCGACACATATATCATATATAATACTTCTGCACTATATACTAACCATTGTCGATACTATTTAAACTAAAAAATAAATAAAAACAATAGATAGAATAAAAAAATTAATACACTTTAGATATTAGATAGATATCTACATAATATTGAACTTAACGTTCAGTACTATATGAACGCGCATTTTCGATTTCACCATTGGTATATTATGATAAAATCATCCGTTGAAATTTTAACGCTTGCCGCGTAAAAAAAAATAAAAGAGAAAAAACGATTTTAAAAGTTGATTTTTATTATGCTATTATAGTTGCAATGATAACACAATGCGCCTCAACCAAGAGAAACAACAATAATGCATGTATCAAAAACTCGAATCTATGTAACGTTTCGGGCTGCGAAAATTCGTCATAACAGTTTCGTTGTCCGCCTTCCCCGCCCGCTCTTCCATTCAAGACTTAAACGCTCGCAAAGATGTAATACGCATACGAGAAACTTTCGTTTGAAATTGAAAAAAAATCAATCTTTTTAAATACGTATAATAATATTATAATAATATAACGATGTGATTTTAATTGGTTTCGGTTGGGTCGTAAAAAAGTGGGCCAAAAAAAAAGTGTAGTTCAATAGACGCGTATTGAGGACAATAATAAATTGATGTATATAGGCTGGTAGAGTGGTAGGTAGGTAGATAGGTTGTAGGCATTATGTACATAACATATAGGTAGGTAGTGCGTTTGGTTAGTGGAATGAATATGTTATCGGCTTATCGCCCTGCGTAGGAACGTAGATATAATATGTATGTTTGTATACACCTAACTACCTGTACTCGCGCATACAACGTATATTATATGTAATTTGATATATTATAATGCATGTACTCTGGTTATTAATAATCCGTAACCCTAACCTACACACGTCGTTTCGTTCCGATTATAACCGCACACATTAAAATGATACGATATGAATGTATGATGATGTATATATTATACACACACACACCACTGCATTTCCGTGTAACAGGTTTTTGTAGCACACTCGTTAAGTCGGGGCGCCTACCTGTATAGTAAATATATGTAAGGTTTATTATAGACGCCGTCTCGGATTGCCGGTCGTATTCGCGGGCACCGCGACAACCCAACTAAATAATAACACATACCAAATAATAAAATAATACTAAAATATCGTTGATATCAAGTAGAAATTATAAATGATATTACGCATATCACAATAATATTATTATGTTATAAATTTATTTTAAAACTATTTTACAGAAATAATTGTACGATCTGGTGTTTTCTCACACGCTAACGGTAATAATTAAAAAAGCGGCGACGTTGCAACTTGCGATGTACACACGTGTTTAAAAACACGAGATCACGATACAGCTAAACCCTATAATTTGGTCAACAGTTTGTTAACATGAAATAGTATACTAAAAATCAAATTGCTATGGAAATCTATATATTATATTATAATCTTTAGAGGTAATACATCATCGACGGTGCTATTCCGCAGGCAAAATGTAATTCGGATTTACATATTTTATTTTTAGATAGCAGCATACGCGCACACTATGTAACAAAATAACAGTACTTGCATGTTAAACACATTATACGTAAATATATAAAAATATGCATTATACATGTAGATAGGTAAAATTACTGAGTGAAAAAAATGTATTGTACGAAGTGAAATTATGTCTATTCCTAGATATTTTCTGTGCCATTTAGATATGCTAACGAGTACTCTTTTTATTGTCATTGGTATTCAAAAAGAAAGTTGTGACAGCATATATTGTATACTATTAGGTATATATTATTATGTACACGCGGCACATATATAGGTAGACGAATACGCGTTCTCTTTATGGTCAAGGTCGTGCGTGATTGACGGTCACGTCGTTTCTTCAAACGCTTTGTTGTGGGATTAAAAAAAAAATAATGATAGTAAATTAATAAACAAACAGTGGGTACCTACAACTTCCTGCCAAAAAACCTACATATTTATATCTAATCTAATATCTTTTTTTTAAATCCAGCAGTTTGACTGATTTTTTTGTTGGAAAGAAAATAATTTATGTTTTGTTCCCGTTTAAGGTTCAAATGGAGGGATGGCGGCATCTGAAGTTGATGTGCGGTGTCTCGGCGTTATTGTTGGCCGCGTGTTCAGCCCGACCGCAAGATCCCACGGCCGTTGCGGCTACCGTCAAAGAAGTACCGCAGAGACCTATGACCCTGACCAATGACTATCACCCATCATCGTTCCCGTTCAATAACGGCGAACCATTCGTCGTTGATCCCAACATGGGATCCATAGACTTCAATACAAGACCGCCCCCGAGCGCAGCGCAGAGATCCGATGACTATTACGATTATGACACTTCAAAGTTGGAGGAGGTACCATTCGACTACAAGGGCGATCCGATCGACAGAAAAGACGTGGCGGGCCCCAGTCTGCTGCCTAGGCCCAACGACATCGCGCCCACCAAGAACAAGCAGACGGACATCTATCAATTCCTAAACCTGCCCGTCAAGTACAGCTCTAGTGACCGGTTTCCACTCATATCCAGTTCGTATGCCAACACAAAAATCCAAGGGTCCGGTGGGTCGTCGTCATCATCGCCACTCAGCAATCACAAGATGCCATCCGCCCCGGCTCTGACTTCAACGACAACAACTTCACCCACCACTACTGCTTCGTCGTGGTACAACACCATCAATTTGACTACCATCAAACCCACCACTGCTCCAACTCCATCCCCAACGACTTCTACGACCACTACTACCCCTGTCCCACAGCAAGAGGAATATGAGTACGATTATGATTACTCTCATCCGCAAGAACCTACGTCACATCAAGATACCACAACCGTACAGGCGGCGACCACTACTACTACGACTACTACCACTACCTCCACCACTACTGCCGCTACCGTCATGAAGCCAACGACAGCTGTTCACCGCACCAATCCGCCACCACCACCGTCGACGTCCTTTATCACGCCCGAACCATCCACTGCTGCAGTAACTGTACCAACGTCTTCAACCACCACAACATCAGCTCCGGTTACCCAGTCAGTCTTCAACAGAACCATGGGCGCGGTGCAGGTTACTACTGTCAGACCAGAGATCGACTCCAAATTGGACGGAACGTCGTTTGCTGACTACGACGACGCGATAAAACCAGCGGAGAAACCACACCAACAGGAGACGTACGGTCAAAACTTCAAACCCCTACACGGAAACTATCAGTTCGACAACAAACCATATCCACTGATCACAAACAGCAAAGTGCCTATGACGTTCACCGCTCACGTATCGTCTGGTATATCGTTGAACAACCAAAAGGAACAATCGTCGAATATTAAACTATCCCCAGCTCCGGTGTCAGAACCAATATACTCATCTAGGCCTCTACGCCCGGAAAATATTCAAGATACAGTCAAGCCTGAAGAAAGTGCTGTGTATGACAATTCAAGAGTGACGTTCAACAGTGGTAAGCCTGATCCAACAGTAAGTCCAGAACTGCCACCGATGTATTTAAAACCCAAACAACCAAAGCCAATTGGAACTCCTGATCAGTTTGAAACAGTTTACTACAAGGTCAGACCGGATACTTATGCACAACAGTTTCCTAGCATGGTTTCGAACCGACCTACGAATCCTCTAATCCAAAGTCGACCTTATCAACCAGAGCCGCCCGTAATCAAAACTTTCCAGCCGGAAATACATAGAAAACCGGTGAATACAGAGCTTCAAATGTCTCAAGGACGGCCACAACCATATCCGGTACAAACGGAAGAGTATGTCAAAAATAAACCTCAATACACCCCTCCGCAGAGCCAACCCGATACATCCAAGTTTAAGCCTCCCAAACATGTAATAAACCATTTCATAAAAACTCAGCCGAATGAAGACAATAAAAGCTACGCACTTCAAACTTCTTTTTCGATTGGTATGGATGGAGAACGGACAGACACACGTCCAGCACAAGGTATTGGCCAAGTTTTAATGGTCGAAGATGGTTCTTCTGAAACCATTGTTAACCACACGATACCGGTAAAAACCAAATCGACGACGTCGATTCCACTTGTTCCTCCGCCAAGACCAATCCAGAAACAACAACCGTATCCAAGGCCTCAATGGGAGAACGTACCAAAACCTCCTACCTATCATCAACCTCCAAAACGCGATGGTGCCATACCTCCGCCACAACGACCAAATTTACCCAATATTTTACCTCAATTCAGACCAAATGCCAGAGTAGATACACCACCAACAATACCTCAATCGCACTCCGCAACTATTGAAAGGGTTCAAATACCAATAGACCATTTAAGACCCCCACCTCTTCCAAAACCTCAATTTTTAAAAGTAGACAGAAATGATGATAATATTGATGAAGAAATTATAAATATACCTGAAAAGGAATCAAGAATTTTGCAGAGAACTGGGCCACAACCAGCAAAAGTGACTACCTTGCAAATGATCCAACACGGAACTCCGACAAAATTACGAGATGATAATAAAGAAAATCCTGTACACATTATTTATGCGGCAAACACTCCGCCGAAGCCAGCTGAAAAATTAATAGATGATTCTGTAATGCTGGACGTAAATGATAGATCTGATGTCCCAATTTTAAAAACTAAAACCACTATTATAAAGCCCATAAAAACAGACTTCCCATATCAAATCATTAAACCTGATGAAAATCAAAACGGATCTTCATTGGAGTATAAAGCATACAGTCCGACCAAATTGGATACAATCAAACCAAATTATGATCAAGAACTAGTTCCAAACCTTCAAGATTACGTTCCAATTGTAACTCGTGATTCTACTCCGAATATTGTGGTTTCGCAAAAACCAATTACAGCTACATTAAAAACGTCAGAAGATAATCATAAAGTAGTTGATGAAGGCCACAAACCTCTACTTCAAAATTTTCAAATACCCTTCCAGCCAAGTTTGAAATTGCCAGAAAATAGTAATGGATGGTCAGTTGTAAGAAAATCACAAATTGATAATGCTTCTGAGAGAATAGATGAAACTGGTGACATGGTTGGGTCTACAGAGAAGTTCGATCCAGATAGTTTTAAACCACAATTAGTTGGTGGTTTTATGCCAATAAGTCCTCCGTCAGAAGATGCAAAAGAAAAAAAAACAGTTGAACAATCAGAAAGAGCAAAAAGATTTATAAGAGATTAAATAATATTTATAACAATTACATATCTATTGCAATGAAAGATTAAAGACAAATTTTTTTTTAATTATTAGAAATACTCAAATACACAATTTTAATATATATATATATATATATCATAAACTCATAACTCATATGTAAACAGATCACCCTGCAAGTAAATATTTTTTTATTTATGTATATAATGTATAGATAAAATTAAACTAAACTAAAAATATAAGACCTAACAGTATTTAATAAACTGTGCAATTTAAAATATTTATAAGTAAGTACCTATACTGCTAATAAGTGCATAAACAATATTGAATATACATATAGGTATTGAATTATAACACAACTAAACATCGAACGACCAACTATAATAATGTACTTAACCATTACGTCGAATATTTACATTATTTTAGAATAATAATTTATCAGCAATATTTATTTATAATATAATTCCTAAATATTGTAAAAATCATGTATAATGTATATATATAAATTTATTTTTATTTTACAAATATTGTAGACATCCTAAATAACAAATAATGAAATAAAGCTCAATAATTATACTATTTTGTTTTGTATGTAATGTAAAACTAAGAAGTAGTTATAATCTATAATAGTGTTACATATTTATATTATAATATTTAATATATTATCTATATTAAGAATAATTTTTTAATTTGTACACGTATAATATGTTTTATATTTATTTATTATAATATGATAGCAAAAAATATAAATATAATTGTTTACAAAATAATACAAATATTTTTTTGTTTCAAGTAGAAACAATTTATACTTATATGCAGAGTAAATTACAGTTTTGGCGAAGAAACAAAAATCATTCAATAGTTTATAGACATTGCTATAAAATTATAATTTAATTTGTGAAGTAGGTAGATAGATAATTATTATTCAATTTTAGTATCAATCAGTGTTGAATCCAGATGAATTTCTTTAGGAGGAGGGAATTTTCTTCACCCCTTGATAAATACTTGTCGACAAAATGTATTTATTAAATGTACAAAACTCATAACGATTAAATACCTTTTTCTAAATTTAAAATGACTTAATTTAACAACTGGGCAATAAATAATAATATAAAATATAATGAACACCTCCCCCCCAGAAAATTTTCTGAATTCAACACTGGACTATCAATGATATTTATATCATTGTTATAAGAATGTGATACAAAACTTTATGTTAAAATGTTAAGAATATTTGTTATAGTTTTGTCCCGGTTTACTGTTATAACTTATAATAATAAAAGACGAAGAACTCACTCTTGCTATATAATATGTGTTGTCGTAGTGTTAAGTGTATCAACTACAGTACTACATTGTTATTGAGTAGGTCACTGCAGTATTACTGTAATGAATGACGTGTTAAATTTTAATTCAATGATAAATCATTGTAGACAATAAACGATTCTGATCGGACAATCGGATACGGTCTGTCTGGTGTCAGCTTAAAGATGTTTTAATATTTTATTATAATATATTGGTATATTGATGTAATTTATTTTTCTATTAGTAATACAATATAGGATGAACAAATTTTTGTCAAAAATAAATCAACAGCAAGCTGTTATTAACTACAGCTGTCTTTGCACGTTTTCCACACAAATCAACAACCAATGCGGCTAGAACCCTATAATATCCATTATCTACCATTCTCATTTCTGCAGGAGATTTTAATTCTTCAATCACACCACAGATCAAATGATCAGGCCAGTAACCTAACCTAACACCATGGAAAAACAACGTCGGTATCTCGTCTACAGTTATGAGTGGAAAAAGCACTGTCGTAGTGTCGTAGGTATAGCCACCGCTCATAAAGCATCGGCTAGTGCGTCCAACAACTCTAGTTGAGCCGACGTCACATGAATATTATGCTGTTGGTCACTGTACGTTTGATTTTTGGCGTCGTAATTTCAACGTGAGCTGCAGTTGTGTAACATTTACGAAGTCGTGTAATCGGCAGATGATCCACAAAATATTTAAATTCATCTGTATTTATATCCCAGAACAGTTCTTAAAATTGTGTGAATTTTGCCAACAGTCCCTGTCTTTTATTCCGGACGTCCGGTAGACAATTTCTGCCCCATGGTTGCTGATAGTCTTGGAAAAAAGCACGTTTTTGATCTAGTGGTCAGGTGCCACAAAATCACCATCATCAATATGTTACGAAATAATCAGTGGAATGTGTTTAACGTTTTCAATTTCCAGTGCACTCCCCAAACACGACGTTATACTTCCCACTTTGCGAAACTGCATTTCTAATTTTCAACGAAACTTCTTCAAGCTCTATCAACTTTTCCAATAAACATTCGTTCAAATCCATCAAGCGTAAATTTTCGATGATGTCACACTATCGTCACCCGAAATCAACGACTATCGGTCATCATTCGGACACGGTGAAACAACTGGTAAATTTAACGACCTCCGAACGGCTGCCACCAGTAAGTCTTCGGTTTCTGCGTCCAACACCTTGAAATGCGCTGAAACCAATATCGTCGACAAGTGTTGATCATCAAGCTAAACGATCGCACAAACAATTTTTGGCCTCGCAGTCAGTATTAGAGATCAGCACCAGCCGTTTTTTTTCGACCTGATCCGGCCCAAAACTTAAATTTATACACTGTCGTCGTCCAGGCCCGCTCCGTATATATTTTTTTAAATCTAGCCCGACCAGGCCCATTTATAATTTTTTTTTTCAAAGTCCAACCCAACCATGCCCATTTATAAATAAAAATATACATCAACTTTATCTCCTTTCAGTATTGACTTAGTAGACAAAAATATTTCATAAAGATAATAAATATATTACAAAGAAAAATATGCTAAGTTTTATTAAAATTTATATATAATTTTAAACCTGCCAATTAATTAATTAATAATAATAAAATATAATTAAAATACAGAAATCAACTTATAATAATTACATTTTCTTTTTATAAAAATCATTTAACAACAAAAGGGAGTCTACAGTTATCACCTTTGAGTCATATTTTTCTTTTTTCAATTACTCTTCCTGATGTGCTGAAAGACCTCTCACTTGCAGCACTACTAGCAGGTATCACTAAAATACTTGATGCAAGTTTAGCTATTAGAGGCAGTTTATCACTGTGTTCCTTCTACCATTGTAAAATATCGTGATTTTGATTATATGATTCCATTTGATAAATGTTCAGTTCATAGTTAAAATCATTATAAGAGTCTATTGGCAAACAATCATCCTTCCACTCTGAGAAAATATTATCCACTTCTGATTGAATCGTTTCTCCAATTGGTACACTTTCTGACTGACTGCAGTTAGCTATGAGGTTGGATTGCAATTTTGATAACTCTATTTTAACTTGTTCAATAATACTTTGTCTTTCATCTATATCTTCGACCATCCTTAGCTTTTTGAATGGTGGGCACAAAAATAAAGCTATACCATGATAAATAATAGTTTTAAATTTCTCTTTTAAAATAATTAGAGCTCGATGTGCTAAATTTTTAAATATATCATCATATTTTTTCTCATAATATTAAGATGTTTTAATAGTTTAGCCCGATGAAGTAGCACAAGTTGTATAGTCAGATTTATTGTATTTTCAAACTGATCAGATGCTTCTTTAAAAGGAGCTAAAAAGAAGATTAATTTGGATAATATTGATTTGTTAATGTCAGCCATTTTTCTATTTTCTGCACCATATATTTTTAGAAGTTCATCATACATATCATGTACAGCACGTAACATAGCCAAATTGAAATTCCATCTGATTTCTCCATGTTGAACTAAAGGTCTAGAAAGCAAATTGTTGTCACCATTTTTTTTCATATACCTAACGAGAGACTTAGAAGCAGATATTAGTTTATCTATAGGACTAAAATCAACAGCCATAATTAACAATTCATTAATTAATTCATCCTTTGAATTGATTTTTGTGAAATCTTATGTTGTTTGTAGAACATTATGTAAAATGTGTGCCGAGCAATTAAGTCGGCTGTTTCTATCCAATGCTTTAATTATGTTAGAACCTCTATCAGTTACCCATGTAATTTTTGAAAGAAAATTGTCTCCGCTTTCTTCATTATTTAACCACTGATTAAAAAATTGCTTTAATTATTTCGTATGTTATCTCCAGTTTTTTTTTTTTTTTGGTCATATGGAAACTGCCCAATGTGCAAAATATTTGAATTAAGTCCTCAGTTTTCATTTATATAATGAACAGTGATAGAAATGTATGAAATTTTTTTATAATCATCTGTCCACATATCCAGGCCCCCCACATCATATTTTTGGCCCGGGTACACAAATAAATCCGGGCCCCTCTTAAATAACAATTTATTTTTCGACATGAATACGTATACCTTAAATATTAGTTTTAAATATAAATTATAGGAGTAGGTAGGTATAATTAAAAAATTAAATATCAACAAATTTGTAGGTATCTTTTATAAATTGAAGACATGTAT
>JACXSJ010003228.1:0-27257 GCA_014851325.1 Pentalonia nigronervosa
ATATATTTATATATTTTCTATTTACTGCTAAATGTTCCATACAATTAAATGTATTGTAAAAAAAGTTTATCTAATGAAATATTAAGATAATGTAAATATATAATATTAATAATTTAAAACAATTATTATTAAAATAGATATGAAAAAAATAACAAATTGTAAATATTTTCGATTTAAAAAAAGAAAAATAAAAAATAAAAATTAGCTCAGTCACCATATATAATCTTGAGTTTGTAACCAATTAGTGATGATGTGATGTTGACTTATTTATTCGTTTATACATTCACTCATTATTAATCAACTTATTAATTATTAACTTTATAAGTTATATATTTTTTTTTATTAAATATTATTTATTTATTTTAATACCAAAAGTTGAAGAATTAAATGTGTCTAATTTAAACAATTGAGATAAAATAACTAGTTTATCTTAATCTGTTCTTAAATAAATAAAATATAAGTTATATCATAATTATTTTATACTGTTTTACCTAAAATAAATAATAATTATAAATTATTTTTACTTAATGAATTTAAACTCAATGATGAATAGGTATAAGTATTGAATAATAGTTTAGTTTTGCTTATCATTTCTACCATATAACATATTAGATAAAATTATAGAAATCATTTATTATTATTATTATTTGTTCAACATTGAATGAAATCTGGTATTACGACGTGTATAACAATATTTTTTGTTGGAGGATTTGGAAATAATTTCTGTTTGATTTATTTATTGCAGTTACACTGTTTGTCTACACCTATGAAAAATGTCATCAATAACTACCGGTATAGGTCCTACGTAATAATCGCAATGATTATAATATGAAACTCGTGGTTCAGGTAATAATATAAAATAAACAATATGAGGACGCCCGTGGCTATCGCATACCGTTTGATTAGAGGCATTATTATATACACATAATTTTGAATCTCCAAAATACAGCTTCTATGAAATTCACCACAGACTGGCCGGAAAATGTTTAGGATGTGGGGGTTAGGAACACAATATGGTATCGTATGGTAACGTATGGTTTAGAATCACGCGACGGGGTCTTAACGAATTACCTTATATACTTAAATAATATATTAAAAAACCGTCGGTGGCCCCTTTCCGTAGACAGGTCTCCTTCAGGTGGTACGGGGGACGAGGAGACGTTTGAAACACGTACCACACTGATTTGCCACTAATATTCGAATAGTATTATTGGGAAAATTGTTATTCGGCCGTGATAGTTTGCGTGAACCTTAAACACACAACTTTGAATCTCCAAAACATATTTCCGTGAACTACTCGAACAATATTATTGCGACAATTATCATTCGACTGCGACTTTCTGCGTGTACCCACCTTATATAATATATTGACACGAAAATTGCTCGAAGGAGCCACCACGAATTATAATATTTACACGTCCCTCGTGTATACATTAATGTTTGACTGAAAACATTGTTTTGCGAACGCACAAAGCTCATACATAAAAGTGGCGTCGTTTAAAGACGTTTGTATAATAATTGTACAATAGCACCTACATAGCTATATATATATATATATATATATATATGTATGTATATGTAGACTGCATGCATGCGTGCACGTGATTCGATCTTCCGCCAACGGTTCAAAACTCCATCAGTACTCGGACCCAAACTAAACACATTATAGTTAGCCATTTCGACGGCATTTTATCGTTATAATTCTCGAAATAATTTTTTTTCTTACGATTTTAATTAAAGTTACACTCGCAAAAAGTTATATATATAAATGTAAAAAAAAGCACTTAATTTTACGTTTGACTGCAAAGTATTATTTTTAAAATGAGGATACAAGACGACGATGCTTAATGATTCTTTTTTCTTTTTCTTTTTTTTTAATAAAGAATGTTTATGTTTTGTTAGATATAAAGTTATTTTTCCATCAAGTCAAAGAGTTGAACAGCATTTATGTCAAATTTTTTTTTAATTACTTGATACATTGACTCTCGTGGTAACTGCTGAATATAATTCTTCGTGTAATAAACGCGAATTAATAGTAATTAAATACAGTCTAACTTTCTAGTAGTGTTATTAGTCTAATAGTGCCGTTATTCGTCAAAACTGGGTCACTGTAAAAACAAAAGTTTGACAATTCAGTAGACTGCAGTCGTAAAAAATGCACAATTTAGGTACCTATACGCAGTTATATTATAGTATTACACATAGTGATTTTACGACTTAGTACGAAGTAAGTCTTACAAATTTTAATCTAAAGTATTTGTGAATCGTAGTGTTGGTATAACAGTAACAGCTTTGGAGTTTCATTTAAGTGAAATAATTTTTCTGATTTATAATTAGTGTGAGCATACGATAGTCCACAGTGATCGAATGGAGTATGGGGGGGATGAGGTTCATGAGAATTCAGCTCCTAAACTAGCATAAATCCTAATTAGAATTCCTTTACTACATTTTTCTAAAAGAACGCATAGGTACAGCACATATATTAAACACATAGTATTAAAATATTAAATGCCAACAAAATATTTCTTTTTTTTTTATACATTCAATTTTATAAAATATTAAATTGGTACCCACTGCTTAACTCATAACTAAAAAGTGTTGTTTTTTTTTTTTTTATCAAAAATCAAAATTGTTAATAGTTTGGTAATATATTTAATTTAAATCTGGTTTCAACATAATCTTACCAGTTATCTGACTTTTTTAGATAAAATTATCAAAACTATTTGTTAAAAATATAATAATTACATATTGTTATAAATGATAACGAATATTTATAAAATTATAATTTTTGAATAAAGGTTTTTGTTGTTAACGTGTTGTTAATATATTGATATGAAATAAATAGTTACTTTATTATTTATTTAGTACTAAAAATGTATTATATTTATTAATCTTGTTATGTACTTACACGTTTTTAAATTGAATAGGAACTATGATAATGAGTTTTTTCTTTTTAATACAACTAAGAAAATAAAAGGAATGTTTGAAATGATGAAAATTGTAAAATTATCAACATTTAGTTAATAGTAATATATTATATTAAGAATTATTTAATTTAATTAGGGGGGATGTGAGGCAAAGCCCCCTACGAGTCAGTGTTAAATTAATGTTCAGTTGGAATACTGTTTATTCAATTTCCATTGGAATTGCCTTCTTTCAATTTCCCAATTAGAGCACTGATAGTTCATGTTTTAAGAGATGATGACCGTTTCTAATATGAGTGATGAATGATGTGAGTATTGTCTGTCCTTATATTGAGCAATGTCCAGAAAAAGTTCTCCTGTGTAATATTTAATGCAATGTTATACTTTGCTATTATTGATAATGTATATAGTTTATTAAAGCTACTCGAAACGAAAGGTTTTAATTTATTTTACAAACATCACTTGTAATTTACATATTATGATAAATAAAAACACAAAATCACTTATACGCCTTAGACTTGAAAGTTATTTATTAAATTTCTTATAGAAATACATTGAAACAACGTGGATTTAGATACGATGAATAAAAAATGAAAATAATAAAATTGATTTAGGGCTATTAAATTATAAGATATCTTAATGCAGACACACGTGAAGTAATTCATATACGATAATGTGATTATTCTGCACACGGGAGTGTAAAACGATAGAAATTCTACTTTATCATATTTTGAACATTTTTTTATTTTTATTCACATTTTCGGGGTTTTTTTTTTTTAAGATTTGACTGAACTCTCTTAACGCACCACAGACCACAAGGCGCGCACACTTGTCATAAAATACGTGATTTTCGATATGATATTCTTATTTGCTATTCGTGTATTGATTCGGGTCAAATATACCAACATATTTAGAAGCTTTGAAGTGGATAACCATTGTAAATATAACGTATATTAAAAATTAATACTCTAAAATATTATATTATGTAGTAAAAAATAAATAATAAGCATACGGAGATTATTATGATACTAAATAGGTGTTTTCTTATATTGGTTTTTCGTAGTCAAATAATGATATAAATTGCAAAAGCTCACATACGTCTCAATCATTATAGTGATTATTACTTCATGATTATCGTGTTGAATGTACGTTAAAAATAGAAACAAGAATTATTAGATTAAATAATTTTATTGAATTAGTAATTTATAAATTATAAAATTAATATTATAGTTAGGTATTTCAAATCAATGCAGAGTATAAGGAATATCTTCCAAGAAGATATTTGACGAAATTGTGTTATATCTTTATTTTCCAAACTATTTGGTCATAAGTTATGTACAGCGTACGTCAGTTATTAATATAATTTCGTTAAAGTAATAATTTGTGCATATAATGATATGTACATTGTACAAGGTTATTTATTTATTTTATAAAGGTAAAATAGGCTAATATATAATATATTACGTATTATATTTCTAACATGTGTATTTATAATAAATGTTTACACAAAATTAATATTCACTATAGAATATAGATATTATAAAATAATACTAGGTGAGTAATATATACACTAATACAATTGTATTAAGTTATTTAAGTCAAATGCTAATTCAAATAATAGCGAGAAAAAATATTGATTCATGATTAGTGCAATGTTCAAAATATTTTTAAAAGGGTTCATTTACGAACTCACAATTATTCTGTACTATAAAAGATTAAGTATGAAATATCTATACTTTATGTATTTTTTTATTAAGATAAGTTCCCAAGAGAATAATGTAGAAAATGTAAGTTTTATATATTTGAACTTAAGCTATTCAAACTTAATCATTTAAAATAAAATATAATACTATTTCATAAATGCTTTTAATTGTGATCAAACACCCCTCATAAATAATAAATAATTTACTGTACACAAAAATATAAATAAGGATAGATTATTATATTTCGTTTGTAATGGATTTAATTAAAATTTAAAAAAAAGTAGACATACTCTCTATTTCTAATTAAAATTATTAATTTATAAATATCTAACATAATAACTAAAGTATATTTTGTATAATAATATTTCTTAAATATTTTTAAATAAAAAAAAGTTGGGGAACTTGATCTGCTGAATAATATATTTTGGGTATTAATATCATGTTTTACTGTTATTATCTTTTAGGCCAATACTTATCATAGAACATGAGATATAGAAAAATATCGCTATATAAACAACTTACATTAAAGATCCCATATTTTTTATCAAATGTTCAAGTTTTATATCTGAAGCTTAACATTTTTATTAACACTATATACATTTTAAATACATATGAATTACACAGACAAAATCAAAATATTTTGAAAATTATGTCAAAACAATTGATTGTATCAAAAACTGGTTTTGCGTAAAAATTTTCGTTTTTTTTTTATTCCTGGGGTTATTTCGAAAAGTTTTTTTTTTGGTTCCTAATGTAGTAACTAGATTAATTTTTCTATCAGAAATCACCCTCAAAGTTGAAGATTAGAACATTTTTTCTACTATTAAATGTGACACAGATGAAAAAAAAACTCGCATTATTATTAAATCAATATATTCTTCGCTCTATATAAATCTAAAATAATTTATAAGAATTTATTTAAATTCTATAAGCGTAAAGCGATCGCATGTCTTTTTCTTGATAGTCCTTATAACTATTGCTCTTATATAGTTAAAATATAAAGTCGAATAAAAATATACAATTATTTTGGTGTCATACATTTCAGTTGACCTGCTCATGTAATAAAGTTGTGTATAAAATATAATATGTATTCAAATAACTTTTTTTAAGACTATAAAATAACAATCATGACATATTTACTTTTTCAAATCAAGTTGTTATTTTTTTTACGTTATTTATTATAATTTTCATAATAATGTGGCATATTATTATATCAAAGTACCTTTTTGACTTTCATACTAAACTACTTTACTCACTTCAACATATTTTACCATTTTTATAGTTTAGTATAAAAATAATTATATTACGTTGAAATGTTCCCTTTAAAATAAAAATTATTTTTTTCAAGCCAGTAATTTGTGTAAAAGTAAAAAAAAAGAATGGGACAAACAGTAGACATCTCAACTCTTAAAAAGTTAGTACCTACTCAACGACAATTGCGAATACTTAAAAAGAAATGTTACCAATTCACCACCGAACACATATATTGATTATTATTTCAACAATTAAAACTTTTTTCTAAAATATAAACGTAATAAGTTATTGTGGAACATTTTTCAGATCTTGAAATGGTTGAATTCAATTTGACATTAGTACTTTGGCTACTGGTAATGACTTCACACAACCTCGAAAGTTTGACGACAACCAATTCTTTGTCACCTGAAATACGTATGTATAATATCTATTTATATATAAGTATGTGTGTGTTTGTATATTTAAGAATAATTAATAATATATGAATAACTATATAATATGTATTATTTAATATATGAAAACAATAACATGATAATAAAATCGATTCACTATGATTGTACAGATATTATAGATGAAACATTTGGGATGGTGTTTATAGAAGGACTTGACTATCCCAAAGATTAAAATCTAACATGCCACTTTGAAAAAAAAATGATGACATATAGATATAAAAAAAAATAAATTTAACATGGTTAATTAATATAATGACTATTAAGAGAGGACTGTATTTGTTTTCGTTTATATTAAATCTCTGTGTACATGTCTTATGGATTTATACGTAAATAGAATCTAAAATTAACTAATGTTTGAATTTTTTTTTTTTAATAAAATGTAAATACATGTTTTGTGAGTTTATTGCGTTTTCTTGAAACGCATATCCACATAATATTCAGTACGCGATCAGTCGATTTGTTGACATATATAAGTCTAAATAAATTATGCTAATCATACCAATGTACTATAATATAATTTAGAGTGTATATTGTTTACTTGTTTACACATGTAGGCATGAACTTTTTTTAATTATATTGTTTATAAATAATATAAATATAGTTAAATGGCCAATTCATATAAATTACCATTGTTTATTATTCACTTTAAACAGATTGTCAAAGTATACATCGGAAAGGCTTTATAATTAATACTTCTGATTCAATATTGATTTTCCACACTACCATCACTAAATTAAGTAAACGTTATAAATTAATATTATAACCTATTTTAGTTGCAATATATTATTCTGTTATATCATAGAGATTATTTTATCCTTTTCATTCACTTGTCCACACAAAGTGTTGTATGCAAGGCTTGTATTTGAAAAAAAAATTTGTTTTACGTTATTTAAAATCTAAGCGTTATTTAGAATTTAGACGTTATATTTATAAAACTTAAGCATTTATCGTTATATCGTTGAAAATAATACTTAATGCGGGGAATATCCCAGATATAAAATACAACAAATTCTTAAAGTGATTGCTAAGATAAAAATGAACCGTGCAGACTAAATATTTCAAATATTTCAAATCATTAGGAAATAAAGACAATAGCAGCAAACGTTATTCACTGATGGCAGATAAAACATAAGGCGTACCAGATATAAATTAATCAATGTTTATTATTCATTCTTTATTTTAATTCAAAACATAGTCAAGTACTCTTTTTAAATAATTTCCCAGTAACATAAATAAAAAGAAGTTAAAATATTTGTAAAAATAATTAAATTATATGACAGTTTATGAACAATATAATAATACAAGAGGTCAAAGTGACAATCGTGCTTCAACGATGAGTGATACATTTTTTTATGACCTATACACCATTATTTTATACTCATAAATCATAATGTATATATTTACAAAAATTTAATATATATGTATATATATATATATATATATATACATATATATTATATATTATTCAAACTCTTAAATGTGTTGACAATTTTGAAAATCGAATACAGTCACTTTAAAGTATTGTTGATGTTATATTTTTTTCTAAATATTTCTAAGAACTTAAAAAGCAAAAAACTTTTTAGACTTAGAGATTAATAAACCATGAATGGCAAAAAAAATACACAGACGTAATACTCTAATACTTAAAGTAGTATTCCTTAAGATTATTGGGCAGTATCTGTATAATGTATGTCTTCTCCTGATACATTAACCCATGAATTAAATTACAAATTTATAAAACATATAAATATATAATTCAAGAATTTTATAAGTTTTTTTTCTAGTTTCTTTTTTTTTTTTACTACTATTTAACAAGAAAAGCTAATAGTTATTAAATTTACCTGCATTTTGTACAGGCGGTTTTGAATATTCATCAAATAATTTAGCTGGTGTTTTATATTTGACACATTGAGTTTTTAAATTGATTTCCAAAACAAATTTGAAAATGGATACTTATTTTACGTCATTAATAATTAAAATAATTTCCTATACCCTAACACTCATTCATTTTAAATAATTCGTTTATTTTGTAATTACCCATAACATAAGCATTGTGAAGTGAAAAGGTATTTTTCAGTTTCAATAATTTAAAACATATCTCAGAAACTCAGTGCCATGATGTAGGCTCAATTGCTTAGCAACTTTAAATATCCATCATGAAATTGCAGTAACACTATGGACTTAGACTGTAATAACCACAAAGAAATTAACATAAAAAAAATAACGATTAGATTAATTTTATATTATAAAAGATTATTTGTTTTTTTTATTGAGTCTTAGTGAGATGTACAATATGGATAAATATATCAGTGTTTCCCAATACTATAGGGAGATGGTGTTTCAACTTTTTAGATGGGGGAAGGCGTAATATAATATATAAATAAAGAAATTTTTAATTTCATTTAATGCATGTGTACACTTCAATAAGACAATTTAATTTCAAATCAAAGGCATATTATCAAATTATCATAATTTAGTTTGTATTACTTAGATACAGCAAACAATTTCAATATCCTAAATAGTATGTATAAAACATTTGTTGTCTAAAAAGGTGTGTATTTTGTTTCACATATTTATATTGATATGAAAATGTCTGCAATAAAGATTTGAATGCAAAGTAATGATTATTTAATATTTGACTACAATTTTATTTTTATAAAAATTAAATAGTTACCATAATTACCAATAGTTATCATTTAACATTTAATTCCTTCAAAGGTGAATGTTAACTAGTTTAATTGACAGTTGAAATAAATTAGCTTTTCTCAGTTTATTTAAAAATAATGCATCAAGTTTAAAATGTTTTGAAATTTTTCGTTTTTATAGTTTTGTACGTAAATATTTATACAAAAATAAAAATAAAAATAATCCAATACTATAATAATTAATAATATAAATATAAATATTATTTTATTTTATTTATATTTTATTGTTTTAATATTATATGACTTTAAATTACTATTTGATATATAAATTAATATTTAATAAATAATAATCATTTAAAGTAAAATATGTGCCTATATATACTGTACATTATGATAAAATTGTTTATTATAATTTAAAAAATTAGAAAGAATACTGTCACTCATCCACATACTAATTAAAAAAAAATGTAGATCACCTTTTTTTAAACCGATTTAAGTTAATATTTATTTCAATATTAATTTTTAACTCATCGATCTTGTGTTTTCTTAATTAATCTTAACTCAAGTTAATTATTTTCATTCATTTACCCGCCTTTGAATTCTTAGTAATGATGCAATATGATCTAACCATTTTAATCGTCATTTGACTACAAATAATACTATGTTGAAGGTTAGCTCAAACATGTCTTTTCCGCAAAAGGGCAATTATTAAAACATTTGAAATTAGACCTCTTTGTATCGTTTTGTCATGAAAGTTGTTAAAGCTTCTTACGAGTAATCTCAGATTATAGACAATTAAGAGAAAGCTCCTAAAAATAGAGAATCTCTCATGAATTTATTATATATATACATGGAAGGAAAAAATATTGTCGTTGGTAAATCAAGGAAAAATAAATTAATTATCTATTTTTTATCTTTCGGATAACACTAGTTAATGCCAAGAATTGATGAAATAGCTGTTGATTTGAAAAAAACAACTGGAGAAATAATTTAAATTATCGCCTTTTTGGTTTTCAATGTGATGAAATAACTGATTATAGCTTATTGTTCTCAAGCATATTTTTTAATTTATTTTTCATTGAAAACACTGTTAAGAATAAGTGCTTTTTTAGAAAAAAATGTTCACCATGTCAAGTGGTTGCAATTTATTTAAAATACTGGGAGAGTTGTTTACAAAATTATAATCTAAATCAGATATACAACCATATAGTTTTTTTTTTTTTTTATTAGCTTTTTATAAATATAATTATAGCTCAACAATTATAAAGAATAGCAATTATACAATCAAATTTTAAAAATATAATATAATTATTAATAAAGATAGAAGATGAAGTTAGCTAAAATAATAACTACAAAAGATAGATAATATTAATAAGGTAGTATTATAGGTTCATAATTGATATAAGACAAAGATAATTAGAATGACATATAATTAGATTTGTTCAAGCTAGTATGATGGTGATTAGATGATTAGGGAATACATAAGGTGGAGTTTAGTTTATCGAAAACCATTGTAAGTAACTTAATTAATGGGTGTAAGATATTTGAATTTTCGCTGACATGTTTACATAATTTATCGGATAGCTCGGAAGGTGGTTGATTTTCAATGACAGTGGCGTAGTTACTGTGTTGATTGGAACTACGGTGATTCTCAGAATGTGCCGGCTTGGCTGGTCTAGAAAGAGGAACGATTTTTGTTCCCAATTTGTGTTTTTTTATGTAAGGCAACGTGATTTTTGTAAGCCGAGCTGCCTTTACAAAATTATGTATGAGCACCTTGCGCAGAGAGCGCATTTGTAAGGAAGACTGTTGTCTTTGGAACATTTTTTCGATAGGTGTTCATCACCGCATTTGACATAGCAAGATTTGTGTGAGCAATATTTTTTCATGTGACCGTAAGCCTGACAGTGAAGCGGACCGATGTGACGTATGTGTCTTTTCAACCACGATGGAAGTGTGTAATAGCTTAGTAATAATAAATATTAAGTAAATATCCAAATTATTATTTTTGTTATTGAGGTCTACGTAAAATAACGGTAATGACGATTTGTTCTTTTTAATATTTTCTACATATCTAACCGAGTGGCCAAGTTTGGTTAAAGCAATCAGTAATATTAGAGCTTAATATTGAGTGATGTAAGTTTCTGATTACTATCCTGAAAGAGCATTATGTGAGCAAAATGTATGGAAATCGGTGTCCGAGTTCTTTAGGTCGTCAGGTATTAATTTAGCATTATTCGGTCCATTAGGTCGAACGATTAGATAAGATGACCTGGTTTTACATATGAAACTATTAATCATGTGAGATGTATTAATTTATTTTTAAAGAAGAAAATAAGGAGAAATTCATTACGTTTTTATTGTAGATAGGTTGAATACGAATTGTAATACTGATGTTGTTGGTTTGGGACTGATATTCATCGGCTACAAATATATGACTAGAAGGAGAAAATACACTCTCACTTGAATCATCGTCAACTCGTAGAATCGCGTATCGGTTCGGAGAAACATATGTTTTTGCTTTCTTGTCGGTGGGTCCTAGGGAGTTGGATGAAGTGGATAGATTACGTTTGCTCGAGGACCGTATCATGATCAATTTTTCCTTCTGGTACCCACATGCTAAATTAGTTATAAGGCATGGCTCATATGCGGTAATTAGGCATTGCAGTAATGAGATAAGAACGGACCTTGAATTGTACGGGCAGTAGCAAGTGAAAAACGCGAGCGACGGACGTGTGAACTCAATGGCCGATAAATCTTGACTGAACTATATAGTTATTGAAAAGTGTATAAACTAAAAATGCATTATGCATAGTCGATAATAACACAGATTTATCATGATTGTTTAGGGTATAAATGTTTGTCAGAAGATGAGTGGTACATGATATTTGTTATCTTGTTTCAAGCAAAAATAACGTGCAATGAATGGCAATAATAATACAGCGTAATCCATACAAATTTTTTATTTGTAGAAAATCGACTTATTATCAAATGTTAAGAATAATAATTCTTTTGTCGGGTTTTACAATATTTTTATTGCAACGTGGGGTATTATAATTGTTTTTCTATCACAACACCCGTCATGCCACTCATCTTACAATTGAAATATGTGTCAAAATCGTCCTATAATATAAAGTGTTTGTCATCAAGTTTGATAACTCGTTATAATTAGTTTAATACCTATTATGTAAGAATAACGAACCGTATCAATTACGTCGAAATTAAAATATTTACCACGTCACGCGAACAAATGACCGCAGATGTAACAATACATAATTCGTACAAGGGTATCGTGTTCACTTTGATGGCATTTTTGACTTTAGGCCTTTGAGTGAATTGGACGGTACGAAAGTTTTTAGGTCGAATTGAAGTAGAAGCGTAGGACGACGGTCGACTGCAACACCATCCCAACGTAAACTTGAAGTGTGTGTGTGTGTGTGTGTGTGTGTGTCGTTTCATTTAAATAATTATACACATTGCACATCCCTCGTAGTCATAGCTCGCGATTTTCGTACGGGTTGAATGACGTCTCGTATGAATCAAGTGTAGTAAGGCGACGTTTTAATGTTTGTCCGGTTGCCAATTTCGCGTACAATTTGCGTATGGTTTGATAAATAAATGTTACCACATTGCAATGCGGCGTTTGCAATAGATACGAAGTGATTACACCGCGAGCAGTAGTTAACTCGCACAATTGCAGAATCTTAGAGAACATAAATAAACGTGTCGAAGATGCTCTCCCAGAATAATGACATATAATTGGCCACATATCACGTGTGATCCTTTATCTGTCTGTCGATGGAGTCAAAAGGAGTCAAGTGTCGCAATTATGTGGTTGATTTCTAAACGATAGGTGAGGTGGTGCAAATGTCATTCTATAGGTTTAACTGTAATACGCCTGCCCGCTGTATTGACACACGTGAAACAAATAATACTTTCGTTTTGATTAGAAAAAAATATTATGGGTACATTATGTTATTTACAGAAACAAAAGAAATATGTTCGTATTAAAAGACTTACAGTGTGTATATAAATATGTGGATACAATACATTTTACGAGGAAATAAAAAACCATTTCACCGAGATTGTCTAAAGAAAAATACGCGGCAGGTGTCTGTTTATCTGATCTCAATTTTTAATTTGAATTTTCGTGGAATCGGTTCTCCTACCTCAATGCTATTCATATCGTATTTATTCAAATTTGTATTCTGTATAATTTACAGAAAATATTATATAATATTCAATATTGTGTATAATGTTACAGCATATAAATATCCTTATAACAATTATTATGATATAATTTACATGCTTCAATATTTATACAAATATCATAAGAAAAAAACTGCATTCTATAAATTGTGATTAGATAAGATTCAAGACTAACGGGGTATAATAAATAATATTATATTAGTTTATTATATCTTTTTAACTCATGAATCATGTTTACAACCGTATGTCAATAACTTGTTGGATATTAAGGCAATTCATAAAACATCGAGAATATAAGTTAGGAACTAAGTTATATATGTACGCACAAATGTGATTTGATAATCAACAGTTTAGTTTGTGAAATAGACATTCAATATCTGACATAAATTTTGAATCCATTAACTAATAGACTGATCAAGAATCAAAAATTAAATTAAATAAGAAAGAAATGGTAGTTCAAAGTGATTTGTATCAAGGTATCTTAAGTTTAGTATATATATTGGTAAGTATTTTAGACTTATTTTATACATAGGGTTTTTATAACTACTTACTAATTAGTTTAATGGTCTGAATGGTTTCGTATTTTTAAACTAAATATCATTTATTTATAGATTAAAACTGTTGATTGAGATATCATAACAACTTTATTTAATTTATATTTAATAGTTAAATAATTTTAATAACTTTTTTGATAATTTTAATATGAATAATTTTCAAACGAAAAAAAAAAAACATATCATACTATTAAATACATTTTATTACAAAATGTATTTTCCAAAATAAACAAACAGAATATGGTTTATTAAATCTTTAATTCTTAACACTTTATATTTAAGTTAATATTTGTATCTCAGTTGTCTGGATATATTTATGTTGAACGCAAAATATATTATTCAACTTAAATCTTAATTAAATACGTTTAAATTCATCCGTTAGTTTCTCGCTTTTAATGTTCAGAAACACAATTAAACGTTTTTTTTAAACTCTAAAAGAGAGTAATATTTGAATATTCATATTCAAAGATACCATTTTAAATAAAGCTAAAGAATATTTCATATTTTTCTTAAAATATTCGTCTCGTTCTTTTAAAAATTTATATTATGTAAACAGCATGAAATAAAATGTTTTTACACATTATTAAAAAACATGATATTATTTTTGCTATATTTTTTACTTATAATTCCTCAATTATAGAGACATTTTAAAATTAATAAGAATGACAAAAACTTTATTTGAATGTTAATTTCATTATATTATACATATTTAGATACTAATTAGGTACCTGTTTTAATATAAATGATTCCATAATTTTTATTATGTAGTGAAGCATTTCACTTATAAGTTATAACAGTTCAGTGTGTTTGAATTAGAAAATTAAGTGCTACATATTTAAAACGTGCTCATATGAAAAATAAAACCATATTTTTGAATTATTTGTACTTTAAAAAAAATTAAATACCATTCATGCTATGAAGATAAAAATATGTTAATTTTTTTCTTAATAACAATCGTTGTGTAATTAAAATATGTACGTTATATTTCTTTTAAAACATAATAAACATAACCATTACACCATTGAAATGCAATAGATTATTAGTAATTTAAAATGAGTTAAATATTATTTAGAGATACACATAGGTATAGATAATAGGTATATAATATTTTATAAAGTTGTTATAAAAGAAATTCAATATATTACAGATATCTACGATAATACGATTTCTTTTAACCATTTAAAGTTAATTTTAACAAAATCTATTAAAATCACAAAAATTCGGAAATTATTTTGTTATTAAAATTTTATAAAATGTTCAATTTGTATAGTTAAGAATTAAAAATGTAAAAAAGATTTTTCATAAGTTGCTAATATTGTAATCAAATTATTTAAAAAAAAATTATATAAACACATTTTTATTTTTATAGAACTTTTAATGAAGGATTTAAATATTTCAATAAAGAATAACAATTTTAGTTATTTAGTTGTAATTTAAAAATATTATTCGCAAGAATTTGAAACTTTAAGTGTATATAATTATATTTTGTGTGCATAGCGAAATATTGAAATGTTTTTGGAAAAAAATAATTCAACCTACTGTTTTACTCATAGGAGACTAAATAGCAATAATATCATAAAATATACTTAGAAATATAGGCTGACAGACCAGCTCGGAATTGTTTTTCATATGCTATAATTTTTCATTTAATTTAAATTTAACAAATCTATTACAGCGATCTACTCGAAATCTACTAAGTAACACAGTAGTACCTACCTTATCCCCCCCTTTTTTTTGAAACTAATCGATAAAATATTTTTTTTTTATTCATCTTGTTATTTATGAATCAAATACAATTAATTTGGTAAGCCTTGTAAAAATTAAAAATAAAAGTTGAAATATTAATTCTTATTATAATTATTCAGGTGGTCAAGTATTTTTAATTTTTAAACAAAACTAACTAAACTGTTCACCGACAGCATGTTTTCAAATTAAAAGGTTATATTTATAATTGACTATCTCAATTTTTAAAATAATACACAAAATAATTTTTTTTTCAGTAGATTAATCAAAGTTAAAGTGTAATACATATTTAATATCAGTATCTTTAATCTGTATACTAAAGTAATAATTGTTTAAAACTAGATTTAAAAAACAAATAATAATCTGACAGCTATATATTTGTTAATAAATACAGAGGGACATAATATTGTATTATGTAAACACATAAATTCACTCTAAAACATTTTGGAAATCTTTTTTTATGTCAATATATTATGATCGAAAATTATATTAATAATTTACATATACATTTAAAATATTTTATAATTTTATTGATAATAATATTATATATGACACATTAGTATCATACTATTTTGTCTTTTAATAATTGTTAGTTAAATTATATTTATTATACAAAAAAAAAACAATACCTAGATAAGTAATACCCACTATTAATAGTATATTTAATATTTAATTTTATAAGTATTGTATACTAATCAAATCATGTAAATTTCAACTAATTTAATATAATAATATAATTTGTATTACTTTATGTAAACCATACCCTTTATACCTTTATAGGGTGTGAGTTGTATAAATTAAAAAGAAAATTAACTTAAGATACTTAGTGAAATATATTATATTTTTACTTATATCTAAAGTATTTTAATATAAAATATCCTCTTATAATTTTCGTTTGTAAATTATATCTGGAAAATTAATCTAATAGAGCACTATCCTTCTATCACATAAACTACTGGGTCACTGGAATTTTACATTACAAAATGGCGGAGATTACATAAAAACTTAATGTTTTTAATACTGACCCTTTTAATAACCTAATCCTGTATAGTCTCTTGACCCATCAGCGTGTGACTAACACAAATTAGTGGTATGTGCACTTTCAAAAAAAAGAAAATGTTTTATTAAAACAAAGTGTTATATTTCTACTTGAAAATGTCTATGCAAAGTGTATATACGACTCGTCGATAGATTCAATACTGATTAATAGGTTTAATTCATCGAATATTTTTGTTTTCATATAAGCAATTTATATTTTAAAAATATACCAACCTTAAATGATTTAAAACATAATTAATATTATTGGTAAAGCGGAAAACTAAACACAATATATATTTTGAAAATTGTTGGCCTATCATATATTTTATTAAATGCAAATTGTTTTTATAAAGTTAATATAGTCAATGGTTTATTAAAACATGATATATAAGTTATAGGAACATATTAGTTTTATATTATTTAGTCAAATTTTATTTCACATGTGTAAAATTTGCCAGTCAATAAAGATATAATGTTTTATTTTAAATAGTTAGGAATTGAGTCAACAATTTAATCTACCTATTAATAATTAATTATTTAAAGTTGATATTTATTTTGTACTTATTAAAATGTAATTTAGTTTGTATAGTGCAATAATGTAATAATTTAAGTGCAATATTTTTCAAATGCTGGTATAATGAATCTACTTCCAACAAATTTTATACAAATTACTTATTTTAATTTTAAAATGTCTACTTATTTACAAATAAATTATGAAAGTGAATATTAATTATATTACTATGATAAACTTAAAACTTCAAATTAAATATTTCTTTTTGGAAAATATATCCTTTTTAATACATTACTGTTTCCATATTTAAATATATTAATTTATTTTATCGTAGTTAGTAAAACAAAACATGTATATAACCTTTAACCATATTTAGACAATATGGTGAAAGTGTAAGTTAGAAATGTTTAAATATAATAGATTCAAAAAGAAAAAAATGAATGGATCATGAAGTAAATTTGGAGGTTTATAACAAAAAAAAAAATACATTATATTAATTTATTTTATAATAGTATGACATTTATTAACACAATTTTATTGAATACAAATGTATAATTAATATTATAAATTAAGTTATTTAAACACTTTATTTTTGTAGGCAAATTACCTTATTATATAATCACAATAACTTGTTTTTTATTTGCGTAAATTTCAAAAAATTTTTCTTATTTGTATTTAATTAACGAAAATAATTTTGTGTTAAGTACCACATGTGTTCAATTCATTATATAGATTAATTATTTGTATTAATATTAGTATTAGTAAACATTTAATAATGTTTCCACAAAATAATACTAACAACAAAAATATTCATCATTGATAATGTAATAGCTTTGTTCGTTTCGTTTAAAATATAAAACCTTTAAATTTATGGAGATCCTACTTTTAACGAAATGTATTTAAGTTATTTTATTATAATTTATAGAGTCACAACCCTGGAGAATTATAATTTAGACTTTTTATATATATTTAGGGGATTTTTTTTAAATATTCAAGCTCTAAAAAAATATAACATTTAAAAAAATTAATATTTTATAGTTTAATAAAATAAATAAATAAATAAATATTTACGATATTTTAAATTGTTACTAAATCGTGATTTAATCAATTTTATTTTATATGGTTTATAATATTTTAGTACGAAGATTTAACTTAATATTTTGTATTTATACACGAATTCAACGTTATGAGTTAAAAATATTTACCGAACATGAAAATTTTGATTTTTATTTGAATTATTTTCGACTTAAATTATTTGAAACTAATGGGGATATTTTTTTTTCATATTTGATATTACTTCATGCTTCTAAAATTTCGTCTATATCAGTAATTCTCAAACATTTTTAGCCATGGAGCTTTATTTTAAGTAGTTGTTTCTCGTAGTGCCACAAGAAATATTTAACGTAATTTTAGAGTATAACTAATATAATAGACTAAACTAATAGACTAATAGTACTAAACTAATAGTATAAAACTATTAATTACAAATTACAATAATTATAAAGAATAATATTTTTAAGGGTTATCGATTTGTCTAAACATTGTCTCAAAACAAAAATTATTTATATGTATAACATTTATTTACAAATATATGTGAAGTTTAAATTATACAAAGTATACTAAATTACTAAATAAAGATAATTTTCTAGGATATCGAAATGTGTACATTTAAATTGAAATTACCTAGTTACGTTTTGCTTGTCCAACAAACAACATGTACATTCTCCTTACGTGTGTCGAATTGTGCGACGTATTTAATTAAATATCACGAAAAAATGTTTTTGTTTACAACGCAAGAGTGTCAAGTGTTCTAACACAAATTATATAAGTAATCGCGCATGGCGGCTCGGACCGTCATCCAGCAATGAATTCGATGGAGAATAGTCACACGGCACCAGCACAAATTTTAGTTGACTAAGGAATTCTGGTAAGCATACAAAACGAAAATGAAACATTACATAAACTTGTGATTAAAATAAAAGCGAGTAATTTACAACTACAGAGTCAATTACTGGACGTTCAAGTGAGTAATATTAATAATACTATTTTAAATGAAAATAATACAAACGATGAAAATTTAAATGAAAAAACGGGTAATAGCTCAGAAGTTAGTTCAAGACCACTGAAAAAACGCATCAAAGTAATAGATAATAGTATCATCAAAATAGTATAAAATATATAAACCACTACCAATTACAGCATGTGGTGTTAACGATATACAAAACTTGATTACTAATTAAACTCGCAAAGAAACCCCCGGGCATGAATAGCAACTGAGAACTTTCGCTGACGGTGACATAAAAATTTTCAATAAGGATGAACATTAATTTAGACGAACATTAAAAGTTCTTGAAAATAAGAAAATCGAGTTTCATAAATATCAATTGAAAGCTGAAATAAAATTTTGTGTTGTCGTTATATGAGGATTGCACCCAGAAACTGAAATATGTGAAATTGTATGTGACCTAGCTGATAAAGGTTTTTCTGTATGTAATGTTTCAGATATTCAAATTAAAAAAAAGCTAAATCCAAATGATAAAAATAGCAAAAAAACGTATAAGATTAATTTTATTTTTCGTGGACTTAGTTTCACAAGATAATAATAAAGATATTTGCAACTTAGATAGTCTATGTTATTATAAAATTAAAATAGAACCTTCAAAAAATAAAAAATATGTGCCACAGTGTAAAAACTATCAGTCTTTTGGGCATGCTCAAAATGACTGCTACAAAAAATCCGTGTGTGTAAAATGTGGTGAATAATATAAAACAGAAGAATACTATAAGCCAAAAAAATCAGAAGCTAAATATGCTAACTGTAGTGAAGCACATATCAAAAACTGAAAGTACTGTTCTACTTACAAAAAAGTAATAGAAAGAGCATCCCCGAGAAAGATTTCTGCAGTATAACGAATTCAACAAAAACCAGCAAAAACTGTCATAGTGGCTGTATCTTGTGCTCAGATTGCTAGCTCTTCCAACTTAACATAAGGCCCCAAATATCCAAACAGCAACAACAGTCAAATGAAAACGACTCCACGTTAACAGATATTTTGTTTGCTTTAACTAATATAACGAAATCTCTAGAGAGTGTCACATCTAGAATAGATAAATTAGAATCTAAGTCTAACAACAGAAATCAAAAGAAAAAATAATGAAGCGCACACTGCGGATCATAGAATGGAACGCAAATGGGCTAGTACAGCGTAAATAAGAATTCAATGACATCTAGCACAATGAAAACATTGATATTGCTCTTATGTCAGAAATACATTTTGCACTCTGGATTGTTCTAAAAATTAAAAATTTTAGTATCCATACCACTTTTTATCATAGTGTAAAACTCGAGGAGGTACGATGATAATCATAAAAGAGTCTATAAAATATTTTGAGTTTGAGAAACACTCGGAACTATACATACAAGCCACAACCGTTAGTGTTAATGATGGAAAAAATTATCTTACAGTTACTGCAATTTATTGCCCACCACGGGATGGCGCAAATGAAATAAAGTTCATTGATTTTTTCGGCAAACTAGAAAACAAATCATTATCGGTGGAGACTACAATGTAAAACACACTCATTGGGGATCAAGACTTATCATTCAGAAAGGACGTGCCCTATTAAAAGCGACTAATACTATAAACACTGAAGTCATTTCTACCAGAAAACCAACTTACTGGCCAATTGACCCGAATAACATCCCTGACCAATTAGATTTTTTGGAGTTAAAAATATTTCACCTGACAATTTTGAACCTGAAGGACTAATAGAACTATCGTCTGATCATATTCCTGTGTTACTTACACAAGCTCAAACGTCATAATAAAAGAACGAAAGATCTTCCTTGCAAACAAAAGAACAGATTGGGATCTCTTTAAGAGGAACAATAAAGTAGGAACAATCACTCTTTCCGTAAAGCTAAAAACGTCAACAGACATTATCGTGGTTGTGTCAAAATTAATTAATATCGTTGTTGAAATATGGCAATACCCATAATTTTTGAAGAAAATAATTATGAGATCACTTACCTGATCGAAATTAGAGAACTAGTTCAACAAAAGCAAAGAAAAAAATATGGTATTTCACACCTCTAAAAATGTACAAAAACGTCATCCCAAAAAAGGCACCTGATTTTGATGAGATTAATTCACACATACTCAAAAAGCTACTAAAGAAGTCAATTGTTCTTTTTACATATATATATATATATAAATATATACAATGCAATCCTACGACTGGAATGTTTCCCTCAGCAATGGAAAAAGACACAAGTGATCATGATACTAAAACCAGGTAAACCACTAGAACGAGCTACCTCATACCGACCGATATTGCTTCACCCAAGCATGTCGAAGCTTTTTGAAAAGCTTCTTCTCAAACTTTAAAACCACTTATAGAAGGAAAACACCTTATACCAGACCATCAGTTTGGATTTCGGAACAAACATTCTACTATCGATCAAATTCATCGTACCACAAACATAATAAGTAAAAATTGGAAAAAAAATATTGCTGTGGAGTATTTTTAGACGTAGTCCAAGTTTTTAATAAGATTTGGTATAAAGAACTACTCATAAAACTATGAAGACAACTACTATGCATCTGATGCGCACTCCTAGAATTTCATCTCATTAAAAGGCAATTTCGAGTTGTGCATAAAGAAGTGATAACAAATTGGTAAAATATAATAGCTGGAGTACTACAAGTATCTTAGAACCTATTCTTTATCTGCTTTACACAGCTGACATCCCAACCAATTGTGACTCAATGACCGCTATGTTAACTAACGATGCGGTAATTTTAGCAACAAGTTATGATCAACAGACTACTACTAAAAACGTACAAACATCAATCAACCATATTTCTAATTGAATAAAGACATGGAAAATCAAGATCAATAGTGACAAGTTGGTACACATGATGTTGCTGGATCATATGACAATCCTACAAAAAGATTCAGCTAAATACTTGGGTATAAATCTTGATTATCGTTTTAATTGGAAACACTATGTCCTACTATGTAAATAAACGGCTTCTATATGTAGCTATTATAAAACCGATTTGGACTTATGGCATACAACTGTGGGATTACACCAGCAAATCCAACATCAACGTTATTCAACGTTGTCAGAATATTGTCCTTCGTACCATTGTTGCAACATACAGGTTCGACAAAAATAAAATCATTCAAATAAATTTGAATATATCATCCATCTAAGATGAAATAAAAATGTTTGCCAATAGACATGTGAAAAAACTTGAGCTGCACCGCAATACAACTGCTAAAAATCTTCTTGACAATTCACAAGATATTAGGCGCTTTAAACACCTGAAGCCATACTTAGTTTAAGTGACTAAGAAAAGGGGTTATCTCATTGGAGGTACAGCCCCAAACTTGTTCATGTATAATATAATATATTTAATTAATTGTTATTATATATATATATATATATATATATATATATATATATATTACTTATAAATTATAATATTGTACTCACTCATAATGTAATATATTAATAGAGACCTTTGGTCGTTTAAATAAAAATACCATGGACAGTTAAAAAAACGTATATATATATATATATATATATATATTCTAATTACCTTAAAATGTTCAACATGCATTTTTTTTTTTGTTGGTTTTGATTCATACCATGTTATAATGTATCGTGATTCATATATATGTTTTGTTATAACAGCTTAAAATTATTACTATTTGATATTTGTAATGGTGGAAATAAACTATCATATGTTTTAATATGGGAATATTGTTGATCTACTATTGATTAGGTACAAAAATGTACGATTTTAATATGATAGTAAAAGTATCAAATATTAATTTACCTACCTATTGACTATTTTATATATTATACTGAAAACCAGTGTTTACGTCGCACAATCAGGACAGTAGTTTACATTTCCGTGAAAAGTGAAAATTGAAGTGTCAAAGCCGAACGTCCGAATAATAATGAATGTTATCAGATTATTAATTATATCAGTATTAATTATTATTGCAGTTATGGACGTTACTCGACGTTTAAACAATATTGTACGCCAACTCCCGAGTACTTTGTAGATACTTGTTTACTCGTAGCACACATGTATTTTTCTACATTATAGAAATACTCATCTGAACTTACGGATTTCATTGAGATGCAAAATATTAAAAAAAAGTCATGGGCTTCCTTCTCATATGACCCCACATCGAAAATACGTAACTGGCGCTGGACGTTTGTAGTCTTATCGTATTACTCGGTTTCAATGATGTCGGCAAATGGCAATTTCCGACCCGTACTTATCGATTATTTCCGTTTATTGTTGAAAATTAATTATATATCTAGTTCTGTATGTTTGTAATATTATAATTATATATAATTATATATAATTATATATAATTATATATAATAATTGTTATCATTCAGGTGTATTTATTTATCTGAGTATCGTATTTTTAAATCACCGACATATAATATGGACTATTGTGTGCTAATTAAGTCGTCGACTGCTTGTTGATTTCATATGGATATTGTAAATCTCTTGTTAGAAATATGTGAGGCAAATAGTATTATGTGTGAGACCTCGGTTATATTCCCGAGTGTAAAAGTATAATGTTGCGTTCGTTTAATATCGTCAGTCGGAATAATGAATATGGCTTGGTTCAATTTAAAAAAAATGCGGTGTTGGTGATGGTTGTTTTTACGGAATCTTTTGCTGTGATATTCCCTAGTCAAACAGCTGTAAAGACGGTCATCACATTTTAGTTTACAAAAGAGGTTTGATTTTGAGCTGGCGCAACACTGGTTTTGATAGTTTAAGTAGATTGTTGGTTAGATGTTAATAGTATGTCGGAAACAGATGTTTTAGAAGTCGGATTGTGGTTTTATAGAATTTTTGCTCATTATAACTAAGAATTATTGTTGATAAATTTAATTTAAATTGTTGTACGAGGTTAACTATGATTGTATTATTTATTAGTCATATTATCAAATAATTGTATAAACCTCGTACAGTGTCACATTAAATAGAAGATAAAAAAATACGAGCACGATAAATACAAAACGTACATTGCTCGGCTAGTGAGTCAAACATGAACTTGCTTTTAAAATTAATATAATTATTAACGTACCCGTGTTTGTATGAAAACAAGTAGCAAATATTTACATTTTGTTTTAAATTATTAAAAAAAAAAAAAAAAAAAAAATGATTATAGTCGTAAGAATTTGTAATGTTATATCTGAGTTTAGAATATACCAATCACGTAATTCATCTGAATATATAAATATATAATGCATCTAGCTTTCATACTTATAATAATTAATTAATTTTAAAACACAATTGTGTGTATCCACAATAATAAAGTTATATAGTTATAGACAGTTTTTATATAAAATAAAATATTATCATTCACATTTTTTTCATCTTATTTACATTGAATATCCTTTCCATATAATATTTAGAAAAACATACGATTTGAGTTCAAAAAAAAGTTTTAGTTATGAGGTCAATGAGCGTTAACCATTAATATTATTAAACCGGCATCTATAACAATAATAATTATAGACTTAAAATATTTTTTTGCACGCAACTTCACAAATGTATATATGTACGTTTTGTACATAATTAACTGTTGGCGAGAGTAGTTTTCCATAACAAAATAGAATACATAAATAGGCAATACAACTTTGAAAACAATATACATCATAATATTTTAGTTATTCGTGTAAAACCAAAAACTATTTCATACTAATAATTGAATTTGAATATGCATTCGTATTGACTATGGAAAAGTTTTAAAAATAAAAAAAAATTAAATGTAAGTGAAGAATAAATTACCATTTATTTATTATTATTATTACCTATTCATTTTTAAAATGTGAAAAAATAATAATATAAATAAGTACGTTTGTAGTATTCCTTTATATGTACACCGACCACAGTATGTTTTTTGAATAAAATACAATTAATTTAAATATCTAATAGCTAGAGTTCGAAATTTGATGACCAGTAAATATTTTTTAAAAAATGCACAAATAATGTATACAAAATTACATAAAAATGTTAAAAAATAATGGTAAAAAAAATTTATATTTTATATTTTATACGTTTGAAAAAAAATTATAGGTAATACTTTTTAACAATAACATTATCAAACTAAAAATTTTGTAACTAAAAGCTTAATTAAGGTACCTAAATGCAAAATACATACATGCACACATATATTATTATTCAGTTGAAATGTCTACTTAATGTTTTCATCGCACATACCTACCTAAAATTTAATAATGTGTGATTCATAATAATTACATAAAACATAATTAATTATAATTATCGTGCACATAGATTGATGTACAAACATATTAAGTTCATAAACTTTAGTCCAGTTAGAAGATAATAATCTAAATTATAAGATTATCAGGTTCATTGAATGTTACGTTAAATAATATAATAAACAGAATAGCACATTGTATCTTTATTATGGCTGTCAACATATTCTATTTGTCAGGTATTTTTTCGTCATTATTACCATAGTATTAAGATTATTAAATTTATAAACACATTATTGTATGATATATATTTGCGTTTTATGTTACCAATAATTATTACTATTTACTATTATACCATTTAGTATAGTTTGTATTATAAACTCTATTCATATCTAAGCATGCGTCACGTAAACGAACTTTATTTGGCCCCAAGATAAGGAATTTCATTTTTTACATTGAATCAAAGTAAATTTTTTTTATTTGGTTCTAAGATTTTGCCTTAACTTTCTTTGTTTAGATATGTAATTTTGATGGTCCCCGATCCACCCGAATTCTTAAAGTGGAATTCAAAAATATAAATTAGTGGTTTCTGATATGAAGATATCATCTTGACAATATTATCAATAGTAAATAATAATTATAATATACGGTTATTGGTATATATTAATGTGTTATATTTTAAGGTGGTATTATTTGAAATTAAATAACTATTAAATATACTTATTATATTTATTTTATTTGATAGGTAACCAGTATTTTAAATATCTGTAATAATATTGGCTACCTCAGCCAGTTTTTAAAAAGTATTTATAGAGTTTTAGTGATGCACATATTTTTTGGTATTTAGATTTAGAGAAATATAATATAATACATTAAATAAAATAATTATATTTTAATTTAATTAATGGTACTTATTAACTAATGTTTTATATGTGGATTCCCTTGGTCACGTGAAAAAATTATATTTGGAACTTAAATTCGTTCCATGCTTATTTGTTGTAAATTTGTAATTGACTCCACTAATATTTTAGCTACTCTGTACTTGATAATAATGGTGCTACGTACTCAGTATTTCTAACATATCATCAAAATAAATAGTCAAATGGCAAAATATCAGATGACCTAATAAATCAGGTGCAAAATATCGGATGATTCATTATGAATAATCCAATGTCCTTGTATTATTATTATGATTATAGAATATTCTATTCTATACTTAAAATTTTGGTAAAAATATATAATATTTTCAAAAATTATAATTAAATATTTAAAAATAATAACTGTGCAAATATATATGATACTATTGAATTACTGACATTCAAAATATCGACAGGTGTGAAATATCGACAAATCAAAAACATAATAAAATATATAAAGATTAGGTTTTTAATTTATAAAACCTGATTAGATATAGAATCACATTATTAAAATCGTATATAAAAAACCAAGTTAATACATACCTAAAAAATACAGTAAACGTCGCTTATAAGATTCACATTGGGGCCAGCACAAAGCGAGTCTTATAATCGATTAAATCTTATAGGCGAAGTGGGGGAAAAAAACGAACAACAATTTTATTTAATTATTAACTTTATTTTGCTATCTACTTCTTCTATTACATATTATATGTCATTAAATAATTATAAATATTTGATGCATATACAATGTGTCCCGGGGCGAAGTGACCGGCCGCCATCATATGAAAGTATACCTAAAATGACGAAGAAATAACCTTTAAAGTGGGGGTCTAACTCTTTTTTTTTTTTTGAGTTATGGGCAATTTAAGTTTTTTTAAACCAAACCAAAACTACCACGGATTTTTTTATGTTACTCCGAAACTTTTCAACATTTTAACACAATTTTTTTTTATTTTAAAGCTATTTAATTGTCCTTTCAACCAACATACGCAATTAAACCAAACTTATGTAAATTATTATTATTAAATTGAAAAAAGT
>JACXSJ010003229.1:0-27260 GCA_014851325.1 Pentalonia nigronervosa
CCTCAAATTTTATACACAAATTATGTATATACTGTTATAACAAAATTTCTCAACCATTGCAGTAGTTTGTTCAAACAATAACTGATTATCATTATTCATTAGCCTATCAATACCTAATTTGCATACATCTTAAAACTATGGTTTATTAGTTGTTCTTTTTGCTGTTAATTTTTATTGAAATCATATTTTTAATACATTTATGTGAATATACCACATTATTATTAAGTAGAGTATAGTTATTATTTTACATAAAATTTAATGCACGATACAATTAATTAGTAATATTTTGTTTTAAATATTATTATATAGGTAAAATAATCATATAATATAATATAATACCGCATAATATAGAATTATAAAAAATATTAGAAATATATAAGGATAAAATAAAAAAAAACTTAAATTTAATTTTCATCCACAATCTGAAAATCTGGATTTCCCTTACTTTTAGGATTTTGTTTTTTAATTTGAATGGTGTTTGAATTAAAATATATTTTACGAGCTGAATAACTCCGCTTCGCCCGTGTACAGTTTTTTTAACTTTTATTTTATCAGTTCTACACAATTCTAATCGACGAAATGTTAAAATAAAATATACCCAAAAAATTATAACTTTCTGTAATTGAAAAAAACATATACTTTATTGTAACATTATTATATACATTATGGTGTTATAAAAACCCACTAATATTTATATTTACATATTTTGTTTATCTCAATACCTCTTTATAAACAGTATTTTTGGGGCTAAAATAACCAAACTACTGGCAGAGCTAACTCTAGAATATGCGACACAGAACTGTCCATGTGAAAAACATTCTTCTCTCAAGTGAATCCCTGCCATGCTCAATGATTGTCCTTGAGACTTATTAATAGTCATAGCAAAGCAAACTTTTATAAACTTTTCCATCTTTATTTTTTTAACTTATTTTGTTCATATCTATGAACTTGTACTCTATTTACTTCTGGATTTTTTTTTTATACTTGGCTGCTGCTACTTTATGAACTTCTTTATTTTTGAGCTGATATTTAGTAGCAGATTGTATCAGCTGTTTTTTTCTGATATTATTTGTAAATCTCTTCCATCATTTTTTAGTAGGCTTCTGAGAGCTGGGTATGTTATCAAACTCGTCAGATCCAGATATATTCAATTCATCTTCATATGGTAAATAAACATCAAAAAGCCCATTAAATAGGTTTTGCATAGAACTAAAACGAAATCTCTTTACGGGGTTCCTTTCATAACCAAATTTTTTATACAGTTTACCATTGAGGTACACCTCAATAAATACTAAAAATAATTATCTGGCTGCCACCAGCACACATAAACCTCCATAAGTATTAAATTTTAACATATCAGTAAAGTAGTTGGCAGAACTACGATAATTATTTCCATCACTATCATGTGACATGTGACATTATTGAATAATCTTCCCAATGATTTATCATATAGGTTACTACCTTTTTACGTACTTCTTAGGCCTTATTTTGAGTGTCATATAACACAAAAGATATTGCCCTAAACAAGCAAGCTCCGTCACCAATAATTGGAATGATAGTGTGGGTCATCATTGTGCCATTTATGTTCAATAATTCGACAACCATATTAATTATTTTTTTATTAATTTGTAAGAAGGTAAAAAATTTTATTTTAATACACTTCAATGTTTAGAAAGAACCGTACATTAACTGGGGTGCGTATACGATGACGCATTAATATTCGAAAATAATAAGTAAAACACCTTGTCCTTGTGTATACGTAAATGCGTAGGATAAATGTTTGCTATTGGTAACTATGATCGTTATTAGTTTGTATAATTTCTGTTTATTTATAAGGTTGTCAATCAGCATGCCTACCCCACTGCTACTCCTGTTGGAAAAGCCTGAATATAAATCACACTTAAAAAAAGCATTTTCAGTTTTTACAGTATTAAAATTAATAGATAGATGGCCCTACTGGCAAGACATTAGATATTTGAATTTTCCATTTGTCTGCACAATTTCTACATTTTTCTTTTCATAAGAACCTTCTCCTAGCAATTACGAACAATTAAAAAAAATTTGAGCCAAATCGGCCCAGCTGTTGAGAACGACTGGTGCCGTTGATTTGTTATAAATTTTTGGCTCCATCTAGCTGAATAACCCGGCTTCGCCCGTGTACAGTTTTTTGTACCCTTTTAACTCCTTTAAGGGTTGAATTTCGAAAAATCCTTTATTAGTGGGTGTCTATATCACAAAACAAAACTATTGACCAAATTTCACACTCATAGTTTTAGCGGTTCCGGCTAGATGATGATGAATCACCCAGGACAAATAATTTTATACATACAGATGACTTGTTCGATTTCATTTCAGGAATTGTCAAAAGAAAACTTTTTTGTTTTGAGCAGATTCTGAAAAATATATTTGACATAATTAACTAAAAAAATATATTAAAAATAATATATTGTATACCTTAAAATCTAATTTATATAATAATCACCAACATTTTAACATTTTTATATAAATTGTACCATTTATAATCAAAAGATAACAGTAAAATGTCATTATAATATTCTTCAAAACAAATATAATTTAATGATATATATTTAAGAATGTAATTTATATTTAAATGAGAAAAATCAAATTAATCTTGTTTAAACCAAATGTATATTTTTATTAGATTAATAATATATTTATTATTCTATCATAAGAACGTCTGATTCTCCAAAAAGTTATTGTATTAACATACAAACAAATTAATTTTCTAATTAAAAGCTATATAGTTAAAATGTTAAATAGTTTTATAAATCAAACAAGTATAAGTATTTGGTTATAATTAGAGAGCAGATTTTTAAGTTTTTACAAATATTTATTGGCTTTATATGCAGCTGAACGAGGATGAAAAATATGGACAGTTTATCCATAAAAGTTTTGTATAATAAAGCATATTTTAAAAATTGGAGAACGTTCATAAAAATTAAGATATTTTGTTAAAGGTCTACACACACTACAGTGTTATAGTGGTGGCGGTAAATTATATTGTTTAGGCTTTATACTAAGCAGTGAAATGTGTCGGGCAGTATTTTACCGCCCCGCTGCAGTGTGTGAGGACATTATTTTTCAAGTTGTGATTTATTTTATTAAATATTTCTATATTACTTTGTTTGAGTATATTTAAATGAAGTGCAATATATTAACGGTAAATGTAAATATTGTAAAATTAAATGTAGTCTTATACGAATATATACAATACATATTTAGTATTGTAGCTTGTACAAATATGTATAAATTATTTTAAAAAAATCATTTTTTTAGCATATTTTAGATGTAAAGAGTATTAAGAGAATATTTTATAGTTAGAGCATAATAGCATTATATTTAAAGTTTTAAGAATCTAAAAATCAGCTCTCTAGTTATCATAACAATAAAATTATCTGAAGTTAATTATTTGAAAATTTACATCAAAATGTATGTGTACATAATATAGTTCTTATATAGCTCAATATAATAAATTGAAAACACTACTGTAAACCTTAACTTATTTATTTATTTTTTTAATTTATACTAATCGAAAATAATTTTAATAATCAACAACGCATAAAAACTCCGTTTTTTATTACCATGGCCATTGTAAGAAAATTTAGTTAGCAGTTCTGGAATGAATAATAAGGCCATTTATATTATGTTTGACCATTATTTTAACAGTCAGTCCTCTTACAGTAGAAATACAATGAACCTAGAAAATAATACATTTTTATAAAAATTAATGAATTTTAAATCACTTTGAATAAAAACCTACCAAATGTAAATAATGTGTTGTTGTTTGATATTTTATTTTGAATATCATCCAACTCATCAAATGATTTGATTGGAAAATCAATATCAAAATTGATTAAATCTGCATTTTTTGCACTCACAAGAGGTATATTTTTTTGTCATCTTCAGCTAATTTTAATATAAAATTTAATTTTTCATCCATAGAACGTATTTCAAATTTGATAGTCAACAATTGATGGACAACAGATTTATTGAAAGCATCATTATAATCTGTTAACAATTTAGATAAACAATATTATAGTTGCAGCTGTACTTTTTACAAATAACAAATAAACTGTTTTTAGAAATTAAATAATTTAGCTTCATCAAAAAATAGGACACAAAGAAAATATAAAATTAAAAAAAAAATGTGTTTTCTCAAATTACCAAATTTAAATTTTTTTGACTTTAAAGTAGTTGAATCATCACTCATTAGTGTCTTAGGCAAGGATCTATTTTCTATAAACAAAATTCACAATAATTAAAATACACACATAAATGGGTAAAAAAATGTAATTGTTTTAGATAATAACTAACTAGTTATTATCAATTGAGAATAGTCAAAATCATCATTATTAAGTTTTGAGATATCCTCTGTTGGTCTTGTAGTAGCTTGGTTTTTTTATGATGATCAGCCAGAAATAGTCTTCTTTTTACTTCTTAAATAACAAACATAATATATTATTTAAATACAATACTAAAAATGAAAAAATAATACATAGGTAAATTCAAATAAGAAACCATACCATAAGATTTATGATTTGTTTCGAAGATGCTTCGCAAGTTTTTCTAATAAAAATAATAATAGTGAATATTAGTAGAAACTTATTATATTTAACATAAAAGTAAAACTAAAATTATTAATTACTAAAAGTAAAATACCTGTAGAAACTGTAGAAAATAATTGTGAAAACTGGATATCTACAGGTTGTAGAGACGATTCAATTATATTCAACAAAATACTATTTTCAACTGCAAAAAATATATTTAAATCATAAATAAATAATATAATAATATACCATCTATATATATACAAACCTAATATGGAGTACATAAAATGAAATGGCATATAATGTAAAACTTTATCTAAAATCTCAAACATACGATATGTATTTGGGATTAACTAATGATAAGCATATAGATGGAATTTGCATGTGAATAACCTATAGCAGTGCGTCTTTGAATCTTGAGTTTTAGCTATTATAAGTTATGTAAGACTGTACTGATGTAAATAATTTGTACAGTAGATATATACTTACCAAAACCATTTAATCAATTTTCAATTTACACTTATTGAATTTCTGAAATATTCTAAATACTGTTTTGATACACTTTAGAGTAGGGCAACCAGCATATAGCTATAAATACCATGAAAATGTTATTTATATTTGAAATTGAGATAATAATTTAAATACACAAATATAATTGTACCATGTCTGTGATAATATTTTTTATATTATACCTATTACCTATATTAATTAAGTAAAGCATTGAGTAAAGAATAGTATATTTATACTCGATGGTATTAGTAATCATTATGATCTAATATAATTACTAATAATTTTAAATGAAAAAATGTATGAGGGCACATGCATATTTTTGAAAATTACTTAAGTAAATAGTATACCTATAATTTCTTACCTAAATGGTTAAATATTATATAGCTTAATTATATATTATTTGAAATAACAATAAAATCTATCCATCTATCTATCTAAATAATATAATATAAATTGTAATTTTATACAACATACTAAAAAATAGGTCAAGTTATAAGTAGGGCTGTGAATTTAATGCACTAAAAAACCTTAAAAAATGCAATAAAATATACACTTAAAATGCAAAATATGCACTTAAAATGCAAAAAAAAAGGAATATAAAATGCCAAAAATTATAGTATAAAATTCATTTAAAATAGTTTTTAATTTAATTTTTATATTTATATTAATATTAGGTACAGGATATTAAACATTAGTACAAAAAAGTGTTTATTTAGTAAAAAAGTTGATTGAATCTGAATTAAGTTAATGCTATTCACCTGAAACATTAAGAAAAAAAATTTTTTTTTTGTATTTATTTTGTTAAAATAATAAAACAAACTTAAAGATATTTATTTCCAGGTACCTTATTCATCTTTAGTATTTACTGTTGCATTGGACAATAAGCGCTCGTTTGATGTTCTCAAATAAAAATGACTGCAGATTGTCTGTCAACAAATTTTTAAATGCCGAAAAACTCTTTTCAACATCTACAGACGTAATAGGAGCATATCGCATAAAAGCCACATGTCATCAAAGCTGAGGTAATCTGGGAGAGACGTTCTGGATAGTTCAGTTCCCTCGAGAATTTTCGATATATTGCAAATTGTATTAAATCCTGTATTTTTTTCTAATACATTTTTTAATTTTAACTGAACAATCTCTCCTCTTTCATTTTTTATTTCTTGAAATTTGTTTTGAAATTCTGTCATAATTTGAATAGAATCTGCGAGAGTACGACCAGACAATTCTAAACGAATGATAATTTCAGGTAGTGTTCCAAAGTTAGATTTAATGTACGCTAAATTGCACTCTAAATTCTGATCGGCCATTAAATCTTGTACTTTTTCAATGGATATAGCGTCTTCCCGGTTGAGCTCCATGACTACTTGTTTTATTAAAACGTAATTTTCAGAATAATACATGGCTGCATTCAACCAAGTTCCCCACCTAGTCAATATTGATTGAGGCGGTAATGGTATATTAAGAACAATAATTTTGAAAATTTGTAATCGATATGGTGCTTTTACATTATTTGCCAAACATCCCATTTTATATGGCAAATTTCTTATAATAAAAGTCTGTACCAGAAGTGTCCCTAAAAAGCTATCGGTCTTTTTGATCCCATTAACTTAAAACTACTAACTACTATGTTAGTAGAGTACAATACACTATTTTATCTTACTTGATTTAGAAAACTACCTCAAATTTGTTTTAAAATTAAAATTATATCAATAAAATAAAGTAATATATTCTTACCAATGTCACCAGCAAAACAAGCTTTGAATAAAATAAAATTAAGTTTATTAGATCGTCCTTTATTTTGTACTGACTTTCTCATATCATTAATTTTTAAAGTCTTAGGTCAAGCACAATAGCCGTTTCTTTTGATCCCCTGTGAAGGAAGCACCACTACAGTATCGTCAACTATAAAATAAACTATAGACCACGTCATGTTGAACAGTTAAAGTCTATAAAATTACGAAATAATTTACTATATTAAAATAATGTTTAGTTTGTTCAAGTAATTATGTATATAATTATTAATTAGTATAATTACCTTTCACACGACGGCAGACTTCACTTCTAAAACAAATGCTGAATTGTTGACTTCAGTTGTATATAATCCGCGAAAATAAAAAATAAAATTTGGATAGTTGCTACTCACAACTCACAATTAAACAGCCGGACTATCTCTTCTCTTCTATATCACTATCTCTAATATAATAAAACGCTAAGCAGTTTCAATATTAATCGTTAGAATGCATATCGACCTCCGCGCTTCCTCCATGACACAACCATTGACGGCGGTTCCCGCGGCGTCGAAGCCGTCGTCGCATTATCAAGTGTTTTTTCCTTATCATCCCGTTTTTTTCATTTTTATTACAAATTTATTAAAATTTTCGTCGTTTTTACCATATTTTTTGGACTTTTAACTCTTTTCGAGTGTTGTTGGCGTTTGATCCGCATTAGAGGTGGGAATTTCAACTCTTTTAGTAGATTCAACTCCGACAACTCAATTCACCTAAATGAGTTGAATCATCAAATCAACTCTCAACTCTTTAAACAATTTTAAATACACACATAGCTCAATAGTTGAATAGTTCTCCTAATACATAATGATTCACAACTCGTAAACAAATGTGAATTATCAAAAAGTTTTACACATGTATTAGATAATTCACATTGAATACTGTTTATATAATTAAATGAAAACAAAATTGTATTACATATATAAACTTGATAGTTATTGATTGTTATCTAACAATGGTGTTATAAATGAATCTTCATTTATAACATCATAATTATGTTAAATTTTTCAAATTATTGGTACTTATTAATGTCTACTGACAGGAGAACTTATAACTAAGGCTTTTATATTTTACACACCGTTTCCTGCTATACAGCAGGCTTACTTTCAATGAAATTTTATAATGCGGTCATCAATTTAATTACAAGATCAAATATTTGTTTTTTATTTTGCATTTATGTCAACATAAATTCCTAATTTTCAAGAATTTATTATTAAATCTGAAGAGGGAAAAAATCAATAAGTTATCATTAGAAATTGACACTTATAGGTAATTTTTCATTTAAAAATTAACTACTTTAATAATATTGTATTGTAATTTTTTATTGCGTTTACAGGTTTCTAGCACCCTATTGGAGTTTATTACTGACTTGAGCATTCAAAATACAAATTTATATTTTACACCTACTCAAAATTAATTATTCACTGAATTGTAATGCTTAAATTTTAACTTTTATAAACATTGTATAAGTTTATTAATAAAATTGTTAATATGCTATAATTTATAATTATTATTTTATTAGTGCATTCAAGCATTAAACTTTTACTCACATAAATGGAATACTTTTGTTATTCCTAAATTATTTTTAGTTTATACTTGCGAATATATATATATATATATATATATATATATAATGTTTAAATACTACAAATTGTTCTAATGTATGAAGTAATGGTTCATAAAATGTTCAGAATAAAAAATTAAAATTTTACTAAACCATCAATATTCTTTATTGTATTATTTTATCTTTTCATTTCTCTCAAAATGTGGCCTTAATACTATTTTTTTCCCTAGAATTTTAGCAATGCTAAAATTACTATGTAATTTATATTTTAATCTATTTTGTAATTATTATATAATTTATTTTCTAAATAAATAAAAAGATCAAAACTTTAGTTATCTTATATCAAGGTGAAATAGTGTAATGTGTACACTATTTCAAAATAAAAACAAATGTTATTACATGATAATATATTAAGATTTTAGTTTATTTATACTCAATGTACATGTATACATATAATATGTATCTATATCTAAAAATAACTACCAGCATATTATTTTAACTATTTATTAAAACAATAGAATGATAAAACCTAAACATTAATTTTCCATAACTCAATGAGTCTGGTATTTTGTGGAAGTGTAGGTATAATGTATGTTGGTCATTGGAAATAATATTTATTGGTATAAAACTTAGTAAGTTGTATTTAAGATAAATATTAAAATAATATTTCAAAGTGATCCAATCTAATATAAGTAAGAGTATAGTTTGGAATTATTTTAAATTGAATAATGAGAAAAAAAATATAAAGTTTGGTTTGTGTCGTGTTGTTATGAAACATAACAAGTTATCGACTTCTAATATGATGAGACACATGCGGTTAAAACACCCAACTATTGATCTGAATAGATTAAGACATAGTTCAAGAGAAGATGAAGATGCTTTTGATGACCCAAGATCTGTCATGATTTGTCTAATAGCTATTTGTAAGATAAAATTCCATAGAAAAACATCTATCAATTTATTTAGAAGATTATCTTCTGAATAAGTTTATTCTTTGAATAGTTATCTGATGAATAATGGGATGATTGAAAAACCGGGCTTTAATTAATTATTAAAAGCATTTTCCTATTTATTATACTTTGAAACTAAGTCGCTAAGCGGGATGTGAAGCTGATAGTATTTGTCAAAGAAAGCATTTATCATTAGTTTAATGATTGATAACAGGTCTTATTTGCTATTGGTGCTGGCGATGGAATCAATTATTCTTCTTCGTGAAAATTCTGTTTATTTCTATTTGTATTCGTAAAATTGTAGTAATTTTCAATTGATAACCTCGAAGTCTTAAATTCTATATAACACAACTAAAATATTCCTGAGAATATACTCACACAAAGTGTTTAACCTTGTATTGAACCGAATCAAAGTTAAAATATCCACGGATAAAATATTTAAACCAAAATATATATACCTTAATTAATCTAAATTAACAATAATATAATATAATTATAAGCATCTAATAAAAGTTCAGCTGTATAAACTTTTTGTTGAAAGCTAATAAAAAATTAAAAATAAATATAATATTATACAAGCTCTCCAAATTCAACTTATGAATCGACCTGATGTATGCACACACAACAGCACTTGTTGTAGCACCTACAACAAAGGTAAGATTCAATAATTTTATTTCCACCTAGAAATTTTACAAGACGCTATGCTACAATATATAATAGAGTCTCACTAATCCGAACAATTTATATTTCGCACTTTAGTACTCGTGTATAATGTATATATTCAGGAATATCCATAATTAAGATATTATTGTTATTTTCTTTAATTTTCTATAAATGTGTATTGATATATGTACATATGTACATATATAATACATATATCATAATAATAATAATAATAATAATAATAATAGTGTGTAATGTAAAATTGTAAATCAATAAATTTTGAATTTATATAAATACATAAGGTGTTTTATGAAAAAATATATATTAGTATGTGTATAAGTTTAAAAAAAAAATGTTATTTCGTTTAATCTGGATAGAGTCCGGATTAGCGAGATTACTGTATCTACATATCTTATTGTTTACATTATCGACATGTATGAGTGGCTATATAGATTTTGTCTGAATTATTTAAAATTTTAACTTCTATGTTTTTTATATTATTTGACTAACGTTTCAAGATGTTTGTTAAGTTTATTTTGTGATATTATTGCTATTTAGGTAATTTATTTTACTATTAATAATTCTATTTACTATAAATAGATTGAATTAATTTTATAATTTTATTGAAAATAGTGTTATCAACTAATCTATTAGTATTAACTAAGAAAAATTTCACCAGTCACAATGAAAAACACGATAATTTTCTCGGTCAGCAATTTGGAAACAAAGTAAAATATAACTTATAATTGAATTATTATTATCTATTTAGTATTGCACTTGTACCTCCAATTAACCCTACAATGCATGATTTTTTTTATTTTTTTTAATAAATTTTTTTATCATCAATAATACCTATAAATGAAGGGAAAAATGTTTAAAAAAATATAAATCATTTTTTTACTTAGAAATAGAAGAGATTATAGTTTGTTGCCATATGGCAACACTATGCATTTAAGGTACGCATTTACTTAAAATATCATTTTTTAATTTTATTCTTTGTAAAATAAGTATAACAATAAATAATATAGATGCCTTCTATATTTTTAGTCAACACAGTAAGTTGGTACTTATAATACAGGTATACATATAATTTATACCTATATATATATATATATATATATATATAATTATAAAAAAAGCAAAATTTGAAACTCAAATAACCAATCCTAGGTATAACAAAAAATAAATAACAATAAACCTGCCTTGGTATAAATAAAATAAAATTTTAATTTCTAATTTTTTCAAAAATATTTAGGCTCATTGTGTCTTTGATAACTTGATTACCCAAGTATGGTGCCCAATATTTTCTAACGTTTGAAATATTTACTATACTCATTAGAACAAGTACCCCAATATATTTTTGTAAATCATCTATAGACAATTTTAACGGATTAGAAAAACTGTTTTGTAGACCATATTTATAAGTTTCATCACAAATATGTTGCATCAAGTCTACAGTAAAAAGATATTTAAATATTTGGTAAGGTGTCTCTAATTCCATAATATCTACTGCTAAAGTTGAGTTTCCGAAAAAATTAGTATCTACAGGTGGAAAATTATCTTTTGACCATATTATATCTTTTATTTCAATTGGAATATGATTTTGAATAATAGGTGGTACAGGATTATTACGTTTGGATCGATGACATTTTTTTTTGGAACGTGGTAATGTACATGTTATTTGTTGAACATTAGATGTTGAGGGCAACAATAAATCAGTGGTATTAGTTTCAATAGCTGATGTATGAGGCTCGAAAATTGGAAGTTCAACTTTCTCATCTAGAATTATCTCAGTATTAAATTGTTCGGATAAAAGTTTATCAAATTCCTCAAGATTTGGTTCGTCCAATAAATTTGCATACTCATTCCATAAATCAACCTTATCATTTTCAACATCACTCTCAATCTCAAACCCATCTTCTGACCCAGTAGGTATATCAAGTAAATGAATAATTTCTTCATCAACTATTTTTTTGTTCATGGTGGATAATAATAGGAACTACTAACCTAATAGTTCCTATAATACCATATAACTTACAAGTTACAACATACAACTTACTACTTAGGAACTATCTTCTCTAGTTCAGTGTTCTAATTTCGTTGTTCGTTAAAAAAACGTATGTGAAATAAATTGATAGGACAATATAAATATGATTACGAATTCCGATAAGATGCCCTAAATGCATAGTGTTGCTCTCTGGCAACAATGTCAAAAACAGGTATTTTACAATAATCCGAATTGACAACTGTTCCACAACCAAACCATCGTGTCAATTACAGTATAACCAACATAAAAATTTTTTTTTAATGTCACTAGGGTAATAGACTGATATTTCATTGTTGGAAGTGATATGTTTTATCAAAATATATGTGATTTCAAAATTTGTTTTGCACATTAACATTTATACGTAAAATAAAACATATATCTATATAAATTGTTCTTATATTTTAGTTTGATTGTTAACTACTTACCAAAAATATTGAACCGTATATTATACTATTTACTATCAATCTATACTATTTTACATCAATACAAACAGATTGTTGCCAGTGGGCAACACCATGGATTGTAGGGTTAAATCACTTTTACCTATTCCTGCTATTATGAAAGGTAAAAAACCATCTTTCCTATTTTTAATTTGCTTATTTTAAAATTTTAATCACTAATCTTACTCTAGTATTATTACTTTTAGTTTTTTTTAATAAATCAATTTTTTTTTTTTACCTAAACTAAATTTATTTTTGTGTTACCTGTATGTTACTAGTAAGCTGAATTATTTCATAAATATTTTTTATAAGCAACAGTTATTTTATATTCATAGATCGTTTTATTAAACAAAACTTTAAATACATCCCTTAACTAAATATCTTTTTTTTTTATTGTTTGCACTAACTAAAAAATTAGTTTTTGACCTTAAGAGCTATCTGAATTAAAAAATCTAAAATCTGATTTTTGTTCTAAAGTGTTATTAGTTATTTGTCTAGTTTTGATATCTTTATATTCTTATAATAATATTCATGTCCAATGACTATTGATACTATATAATATAACACTATAATGCAGATCTAAAAATATGACTACAAGTAAGACTGGGTTGTTTAAAATATTTTTTTTCTATTGGCCATTAATTGTTCAGTAGCAAAGTATTAATTCAATGCATTCGTTTGAAATTTACAAGACTTCCAAGGCCCAAAAAAATCTGTCATTGTTAACTGCTCAGTTTATAGTTAGTTTTAAATATTTTTTGCAGGTAATAGTGTTTTAAAAATTATTTTAATTTGTTGCTAATCAAAGTAACTTAAGGCAACTTTTTTATGAACCTACATATTTTAAATAAAATCTTTTAAGTATTACAATTGTTTACGGCATATTAAAAGTTGAATTCCAATGTACCAAACAGTCTAGTATAAGTGTTTTTAAATTTTCCTTTGTAATTAAATAAATATAGGTTTGATTATGTAACTTCCAAACCAAAATTCTGACTTAATTTAAAAATTTATAAATCGTATTATCTTTCAAACCCTCTATGCAGCTAATTGAAAAGTGTGTGCTGCATAGTAAATATTTATAAAAATAAAAAAAAAAATAAGAAATTTAAGTTTTGTATTGTTTATTAATTTATTTAATTCTATTAAATCACATATGATATTATTTTGAAATTTATAATTAAAACTATATATTATATTTACTAGTAAAAATTAAAGTATCACCAATCTCTTGTAATTTAATATAATTTATTATTTTTTTAGACTGTTTAAACCTACATTAATGTTTTCAATATCTTCATTAAGTAGCTCAAAAATGTAATATTCATTTAATGCATGAGAAGTTAAATCAGAATCAATATTACTACTGAAAATATGGACAAAATAATTTTATTTTTTAGACCTAGATACACAATATTTTATATTGACCACACATGTCTATCGGCTAAGTGTATTTTATATATATATATATATATATATTTTTATTTTGAAATAAATGTAATTCAAGTTTTATTTAAATAAAAAAATAATAATTAAAATTGTTCCAATTAAACTAATCCATATACTTTAAATTTTAAATTGGACAATATAAATTATTTTAAATACACTGAATGATGTACTTAAATACTATAATTACAATAAAATATGTATATTATATTTATTATTTAACTAGAGGTATGAAAAAATCATTTATAATGTTATGTTTAAACTTTTAAAGTTTTGTAAAAAAAAATTACAGTTAATAACTTAAATATTTATTATTTAATAAAGTATATATTTTACTTTTGTTAAAATTATGTTGATGTAATTTAACTATAAAAATTGTGTAGTTCTACACTAATATCAATCCAATATTATTGAAACAAAATAAAATTAAAAAATGAATGTTTAGTTGTAGCTTGTTATTAAAATCAATATTCTACCTTATTTCATCAATGATGGACTCATCGTTAAAGCTTATTTCTATTTTATCAGGAACAGTTTTGTCTTTAAAAATATTATCAATTTCATCATTTAGTTCATCATCAGGTATTTGTAAAGTTGTTTTTTCAAGTAAACTTATAGCCTTCAACATGTTTGATTCATTATTAAAAATTATTCTTCATATTTTCTGAGGCTCAATGTTGAATTTTTTAACTACTTTAAGAATTGCATCTTTTAAATAAATATCTAAATAATTATTAAGTTAAAATGTTATATATATATATATATAAGGAAGTTAAAATGATAAAACAACTCCTGGTGATGATTTAATAGTTTATTAAATTACCTGTGTGTGATTCAGTTAGCTTAATTAGTCTTAACTAGTTAGCAATAGTTTTAAGTTGAATACAATTTTACTAATACTCCACTTTATTCCCAAAAATGTTCTGTTACACATTGTAACAGCATAAACTTTTAGAGAAATAAGTTTAGAGGCAAAATTTTCAGATATTTGATTTATTAACAATTGAGATTTTGAATGAATATATTTCCTAAAAAACAATAAATGAAAAATATAAAAATATAATTATGTTTTAGGTACTTAGTTTTTATATAATATAAAAAACTAAGATTGAAGTGATAAGATAAAGTAATAAATAAAAAATTAACATGACTCCTTAATAGAACTCAAATTTAAAACTACACTATTTTGTATACCACTTAAAATTAGATTTATATTTTTTTGAAAACCAGAATCATACTTGTATAGACGTTTGTTAACGGTAACTAATTCAATGCATGTATTGATTAATGTCCTTATATCAGTTTTTACCTTTATACTAGGAGGTTTTAAGAACTGATATAAATCCACATTAGTTCTTTTAATTGGTATATTAATTTCTGTGGATTTACCAAGTTCTTTTATTAAATATTCTTTATCAATGTCACTGTGTAGTTTCAAATGTTTCTTAAGGTTTGATTCATGATTTCCCTTAAAACAAAATATTCCAAGTTAATTATCAAATATTTAGATGAATAGTGTTATATTATAATTAATATTATTGTTATAATATTTATATTATATATTAAAATATTTTAATTTTTAATGCAGATACATAACATTTATTAAAAAGGAATACCCATAAATTTGAATTATTTATTATATTGATGATGGTAAACATTTTACACGGATATTATGTGTAGTAGAAACTAGATAAAATCTTCGTCCTTCGCACATTTAATTTAAAGCCAAAAAATATTATTTTATTAACAAATAAGATATTAATTTTAAATCACAATAGAATTTTAGCCTATAGGTAATTGAAGACTAAAATGCATTTTATCGACCCCCTCACGATTTTTGATTTTTTTTTTTAATCTGCTTGACTTTTTATGCTTAAACGATGGTGTAAAAATCATTTTCTGGAAACGATTTTAGAAGTTATAGTCGTTTCAAATTTGCGGTTTTATGGTAAATAGCGCGCGCCACTCAACGCATTACACTACAACGCACGTAATAATAATATTATGAATTATATCAATACTCATGACTTCTTGTTATACTTTAATTTTAGACCTATAGGTTAGGTCACAAAGTAAAAATTTTAAGTGCCCATTATTAACACGGTTCATAGTAGTTTACAGATTTACAGTTCACATAGATTTTTACACCATAGTTTTATGCATAAAAAAAACAAAGAAAAAAAAATCGAAAATTGTGAGGGGGTCGGTAAAGTGCATTTGTTCCGGTATTAAATAATAAATAAATCTGTATCATGATAAATATCTGTAGCCTTGTAGGAAATAGTATAAGATAAAATAATGTATTTAACAATAATTGTATTAGATAATTAATTGCAAAACATATCATACACATTTATTTTATTTGAAAATATGTTAAAAGTGGAAGCTTTTCTTGCCTGTTAAAACAAAAATATTTTCCTATTATGGACGTTGAATTTCGGCTCATATTGTAAAGTATAATATTAAATAATTAAAATTTAAAAGTAACTACAATTGGACATCGATCACTGCTTGGTGTTACTCTTATGTGTGATGTGACATTGTGATATGGTGTTTAAATAACTTTATATTATTATTCTAGTTACTTAAGTCGGATAAGTCCAAATTAGTATTTGTTTTTTATTTTATTTATCGTGGCATAATTTTCGTAAAAAATCACAAATATTGTTTAATGTACATTGCACAATTATTTATTTTTTATATTATGGTCACATTAAAAGTACTCCGTTCCGCTTTAGTTTTAAAATTGTATGGCTACCCCTTGATATTAAGTAAACATTCGTAGGAAAAACACATCATTGTTGTTTGATCATTTTTGTTATATTGCAAATGAAAAATACAACCCGTATATTTGTAAATTAATCATTATTAGTCGTATAATATGATTATTTGCAGTTTAACTTTAAAATACCATAATTATAAAAAACAAAAATATTTCTATGAAAAATAATTAATTGATTAAAACAAAATATAATTTAAATAAAATGTTCAGTTATTTTTTAAAACCGATAAAAACCTAAAAGAACAGGAAAATGTATTGTTTAATAATATAGGGTTCCAGTTCTATTTGTTCTAAACATAGTGAAATATGGGTTCCAATTTGGTTCTGGTTCAAGTCCCTGTCATGAACTTTATTTAATAAAAAATAATAATAATAATCATGCTCTTTTGCAGCATTGACTATTTTTTTTTTTATTATTATTTTTCTAATTTTGTAAATAATCCTAAATAGTTTTATCTAGGTGCTTGCTTTTTGAAAATTTGTTCAAACAGTTCAAAAAAATATTAAGAAGTCCTGGACTTTTAATAATTTTCTTTAATAAACCTGTTATATAAAGTAAATATTTAGCACCTCAGGTATTAACTATTTTTTCCATTTCTTTATTAAAAAAATTTAGAATATAAAGTTTTTCATTATGAAAAATGTTATTTCATAATTTTTCTTTAACAGCTATAAAATAACTTGTCTGTTATCAATATTTATATTAAATAGAATTTTCTGTATTTTGAAACTAGAACCTTTTGTTTTTTTTTTAACTATATCGTTAATTTCATTTATCATTTTTTAATTTACTTTCTCCTTTAGACTTACTTGCAGTGGACATTTTAACTAGTATGCTAGGCGACACAATTGTCACGCAATGAAATATTTTAGTCGACTAATGAATAGAATTTTTAATAATTAGGTGACATTTTTGTATTATATATTAGCATATATGTAAAGCAATCTTAATCATAACATATTATAATAGGAGGAATAAAACTAAAATTAGTTTCTTTATCTAATAAAGTACAGAAATATTTGACTACTATTATTTATCTAAAATATCTCCACTAGGAATCGCTTTTCATCGAATATCTAAATTCATTTATCGTTGAAATCAAATTAAATCAGGGTTTGCAAACTTTATAATAACGTAATTTATGATAAAAATCGATTAAACATAACATAACTTAAAACGAAATAATTTAAAATCCATTTACAAAAAAAAAAAAATACCTATTTAAATTAAAATATTGGTTTCGTATAAATATTTATTCCACGTAATTTATTTTATTTTATTTTAGCAATCAATCTCAGAATTTGTTATATTGCCGTTTCCGCATTAGATATTATTTTTAAGGATAAAACGATAAACGCAAAAGTTGTATATTCTAAAGAATGTATTGATTTTATAATGATGTATTTTTTTTTCTATCTGTATACACGATAAGTTATCGAAAAATGCTTCAATTTTCTTCTTGTGAGAAAGTGAATTTAATTGGTACTTTTGAAAGGTCATTTTTAAAAATTCCTAATAATTTTTAAAAGCACCAGGTAAAACTAAAAAAAAGGTCGGCAAGTGAGTACCGCTCTGCTCTACAGAGTGTTGAGTGGGGTCACTATAATAAATTTGTTAAATTTGAATTCAATAATATAAAATTATTGTATACGAAAAACGATCCTAAGCGAAGATGGTCTGTCAGCCTACATAATTAAGCGTATTTTATATTTTTATGATATTATTGCTATTAAAATAATTTATTTTACTATTAACAATACAGTAGATTGAATCAATTTCTGCAAAACATATTGCATTTGAAAATTTCATCGAGTGAATATAATATAAAAATATACTGTAAAAGTTGCAAGCACCCACAAAAAATAATTTTAAATTGCACCGTAATAAATAACTAACATTGTTATTCTTCATTTAAATATTTAATTTCGTACAAATTTAAACTTAAAATGTCTATAAAAATCAACCATGTATATATATTTTTTAGATTTTTTAGTTACAACATTATTACTTACGAGAAACCTTGCTTAAAATTTTAAATTCTTATATCTAAGAGTTGAACAATTTATACTTAAACATTTTATACTTATAAATAACTATAAATGGAAAAAATTTTATAACGTTATTAGATTGTAAAGATTGTAAAAAGAATTTTTTTTTCAAATGTAAGCCCTGAATTAAACATCCAATACTGTAGTTACCTAACTATTCAATGATGAGGTGCACTTGATACCTATGATATAACAGATATAGTTCCTTGGTTTTTTAATTCAATGAAATTTTCTATACAATCTTATCAAAAAAGATAATAATTATTAGTTGGGCTCAAATTTATATTATCTACTAAAAAATCATGAAATATGTTCTTAAAAATATGCTTTTACGGTTTTATGAATCAATAATAATTAAATGCGAGGTAAAATATTCTTGTTAAAACAAAGTTTTAAAAAAATATCATTATTTTGATATTAAATAATTATTAAAAAAAGTTACAGTTATATATTTATTTATTTATTTATTCATTATTTTAGATAAATCTTATTATGATTTCTGAAAAATAATGTAATAAAATAATATTTTTTTAATGTTTGCAATAAGAGTTGGATTGTATGACTTGATTAAACATATCATGTTACAGCATGTTGACATAAGAGGGAAATTGAATAATTGCTGATAAGCAGTAAATCTACTATTATATATAATTAAAACTTACCTATCTATATTATTATATGAAAAAATTATGCAAGTTAATTGATAAAAATTTAAAAAAATCCCGGTTGAAAATATCTTAAATAAGGATGTGTCTAAATTTAAGATAAAAAATATTATGATGTAATTAAAGTATATTATAAAAAGTTAAAATCTTCGAAACATTTTGCTTGTATCTTTTTCCTTATTTATCTTTTTTGCAAAATATTCTGCTGTGACTTGTTCAGATGAAATGATAGCCTAGTTCTTTTCCTTTCAATCTCAATTCTCAGAATAGTTTTTTTATTGAATGCCATAAAACTTGTTTATATAGATTCGATGACTTTTGCATTCAATTTTACCTTGCTTCTTAATAAATTTGTCATGTTTTCTACTTAATGCCAATTCGACAATTATCAAACATATTAAGACCTATATTTAAGGCATTATCAATACCATGGACTACATTTTCAACATTTTCTTCTTTTTTTCTTTTGAACACCACTTATTTTGACATCACAAGGTTTCTCATTTTGCTCCAAAGTAAACACTTTTTATAACATCTTATTGATCAGTTAGGTACCCTGGTAGCCAGCAGGTATTAATTAGAGAAACATATAATTTAAAACCTCTAGGTAAAGGGGAAAAGATTGCATATTACATAATAACATTACAAATTTTAAAAAGTATTTAATACTTAAAATAGTATATTATAAATAAGTATTTGCAATTTAAACTTACTTGGCCCTATGTGTATAACATATTAAGTTAGCTTTTATTTAATAATCAGGACTCAGACTTTTTATCATTAAAATTAATATTATAATATATGCTAAAATATAATCTAATGAATTTTGAAATATATAATAATATGCCATAATAATAATAATAATAATAAAAGATTTAAGTATCAACATTTAAGTATTAATTAATAGGTTTATAACTTATATACACATAATACTTATTATGTATATTTAGGTATAATTTTAGGTTCAAATGGATAATGAAAGATAAATATTGTTAAAATTATTATCTGTTCTTTTTTTTTTCTACATAATAACTTCCCTTATTAAACCACAATTTATCAAAAATATAAAATAAATAAGATTTTAATCATAAATTAGCAAAAATGGCACCAAAACTGGCCTAATAGCATTCAAAAACTATAATTCAATGCAATATAAAATTGTATATTAGGAATTCTTTGTCTGTGTAAAAAAATGTATAAACTAATCTGTTATTTTTATATATTATGTTCTATAATAATTAGCAAATACCATAAAATGTGAGAACCCTGAAATCCACAAAGTTTTTTGTCTATGTTTAACATAAGTTATTATAAATAATTATTTTTACAGTAGGTTAAGTTCTAGTTATAATTAATAATACTAACAGTTAAGGTTGTCACACATTGCTTGGTGGTGTCCTGCAGAGTTTTACTACTACCGCTGCAGTATATTGGGATCTTTAAATAGTTATATTTCAACAATTCATCTTGAATAGGGTTGGAATATATTTATCTATTGACAATTTAATTTTCTTAAACGTAGTTTTGTAAATATTAAATGTGTTTCAAATAGTCTATTAGTCATTTAAATGTAATTTATTGAGTTTTTAAGCATTTTTCCTAAGGCTATAACTTATCCAAAATAACAATACCTAAATAAAATATTTAAAAATATTATATTAATAATTAACAATAAAAAGATTGGTGCGATTACTTATATAATGTGTCATTCAGTTTGTAAAGATGAAAATGTATCAATGTATATACATATAATAATAGTATATTAAAAATACTAAAGACGCTATAACATTTTTTTATTTACTGAATTTTTTACATATCTGGATTATTTTTAAATATAGTGACAGTTTTTTTTTTTTTATATAATTTTGTTGCAGACTCAAACAATGATGATATCCAGAATAGTACATGTAGTAAAACAATGATGGTAGAGTCAAAAACAATCTGTTCAAATAAACAAAAATCAGAGCCTGATGTCAAACCATCCAAGAATAAAGATTTAAGATACAATGAAGAAAGTTATAACAATGATAATAATGCCTTATTACGTGATAACATTTGTTTGGAATATATTGACGACTTTAATGATATTGCCTTATTTAGCGATGACATTAGTTTGGAAAATATTGATACTACCTTATTTAATGTTGACATTGATTTAGAAAATATTGATATTAATAATGATCCTCCCCCATCAAGTAACAACAACGGTTTGGAAAATATTGATGACCATAATATTTCCTTATTAAGTGGTAACAAGGGTTTTGAAAATATTAATGACCATAATGATCCTCCCATACTTAAGGATAACAAGAATTTGGAAAATATGGATGGTCTTAATAATAGTGTCATATTGAGTGATGACAGTGATTGGGAAGATATTGATGACGATGATGATCCTCCTATATGTGATAATGACAAGAGTTTGGAAAATTTTGATGATCATAATACTCCCTTATTAACTGGTAACAAGGGTTTGGAAAATATTGATGACCATAATGATCCTCCCATACTTAAGGATGACAAGAATTTGGAAAATATGGATGGTCTTAATAATAGTGTCATATTGAGTGATGACAGCGATTGGGAAGATATTGATGACGATGATGATCCTCCTATATGTGATAATGACAAGAGTTTGGAAAATATTGATAACCATAATACTCCCTTATTAAGTGGTAACAAGGGTTTGGAAAATATTGATGACCATAATGATCCTCCCATACTTAAGGATGACAAGAATTTGGAAAATATTGATGGCCTTAATAATACTGTTTTATTGAGTGATGACAGCGATTATGAAGATATTGACAAATTATCAAACAACATAAATAATATACCAATAGACCCTATACATTTAACGTTGAATGAAGAACAAACAAAATTATATTCTTTTATGAACTCTGACCTCAGAATAAAAAGTTATATACATGTACCTTCAACTTTTGATGCTAATACTGTGGTGTATGATAAAAACGAAATAGATGAAATTATCGACGGCAGATTTATTATTGACAAATCATTTTATTTAGTTAAATGGAAAAATTGGTCTCGAGGATTTAATACATGGGAACGTTTTGAAGCTCTATATAAGTCGCAAGAACACATATTTAACTTTCAAAAAAATAGACAATGTACTGATAAACCTATAAATATAATGCATCTAATGTTAACTAGACATATTATTACACAATTATTTATACTATTCAGAACCGTGAGTGGATTATCTCTGCCATCAATTTCCTTTGAAGATATTTCTAGTTTAATCAATGCTCTCGATAATGATTTGGAAAATATTCAAATAGTGCGTAAAAAGTGTATAAGATCATATTTGTCAACATTGTCTTTAGATTTTTTTAGAAAAACGCAGTTTCTTGAACTCGAACAGTGGAAAATTGATATTTATGTAATTTCACAGAATTATGTTAGAGTAGAAAATAACATAGACCTTGAAGGACCGCCAGATTCATTTGTATACATAGATAATTGTATCCCCCAAAAAGGAATTATTTTGCCTAACAATCCTTCCTTTGGTTGTTCTTGTAAAAAAAACTGTCGATTTTCAAATAATTGTTGCTCAAAATTAGGCGGTAATGTTAAAGCTTATGATGCAAATAAAAATATAAAAGTATCTGTTGATTATCCAATATTTGAATGTAATAAGAAATGTAAATGTACATCATCCTGTATTAATAGAGTAGTTCAGCTTGGTAGCAAAGTAAATGTTTGTATTTATAAATCGAGGTACCCTGGTTGGGCATTAAGGACTTATAACGACATTAAAAAGGGTCAGTTTGTAGGCATATATGTTGGTGAAATTATTACAGTTGAAGAATGTAATCAGCGTATACAAAATTCCTCATCTTCCATTGATTACACATGGAAATTAGACTTCAATGGCCCAAAGACATATAAATTCATTGTTGATAGTACAAATTATGGCAATTTCACAAGATTCATCAATCATTCGTGTGAGGCAAATTTGAGCATACATTTTGTGTGGATTAATTGCTTGAATAGATATTTTCCACAATTAGCTTTATTTGCTAATAGAAAAATTTTTGCTGGCGAACAACTTACTACTGATTACTTTGTCCATAGGAGTAATGATACTATGAAAAAGAGTGGCATTAAATGTCATTGTGAAATGAAGAGTTGTAAAGGCTATTATTTTTAATAATTAATTGTAGTCTAAAAAATTAAGTATAACTAGTATAAGTATAAGTTTAAGTATAAGTATATCATATTTTATGAATAATAATATTTTATTTTCATGAAAGATGAAATACTTTTTTTTTACCAATTGATATTGTTAAAAAATGAATTATGTTTAATAAGCAACATTTTTTTTCTTAAATATTTAAATTAAAAAAAGTCAATATTTTATTTTGTTGAAAAATTAAAAAAAAAAATGTAATATTCTTATGTTATAATTGAATAGGTTAATGTTTAAAAAAGTATTATTAAAAGGAATATAAATTAAATATTTTTATGTTAAGACTTATGTTGATTAAGTATACTTAGGCTTTTATGTATGCTGATTTTTAGTTTGAGATTTTTCACAAATAACTTTATTTGCCAATTGAAATAGTTCTGTTGGCAAATAACTTGCTACTTATTACTTTTTCTGTAACATCAATAACTATTTGTAAAGTAGTGCCATTAAATATGAAATTAATATTGGTATAGGCTATTATTTTTTATAATTATTTAAATTTAAGAAGTAAGATGTGCTTATTTTTTTTTTTTTGTATCAATGTATTAAGTATTAAGCTTTATAACTAAAATCTTTTCTTATATTATATTAAACTTAAAAGTAAAAACAATTGATAATTTATTTTATTAGAATAGAGTTATACTTTTATATATTCAAATTAAAAGAAAACAATTAATATTTTATTTTGTTAAAAATGTATTGTATTCTTATGTTAATACTTGAACAGCTTAGAAAAAGTGTTTTTTGAAAGGAATAAAATTAAGTTAATTATTTATACATTTAGATTTATTGTCATTTTTCCTCTATGATACAATTCTTTTAACTACTGCATGCCCTATTGATGAACTTTTGACAATATTGGTATAGATTATCTGTAGGTCCTTATTAAAATATGATATATGTTATTTACAAATATCATACATACTATTATTAGGTAATAATATTCTAGTCACAAATAATTTAAAATATTGATAAGTTATAATGGTTGTTTAGTATAAACTATAGTTATAGGTGCAAGTATATATAATTTGAATGTTCACAATAAATTTACTCATATTCGTAGCAGTTATGTTATTAAAAATGTCGTCAAGTGGGTACCGTTCTGCTGTATAGTAGGTATCAAGTGGGTCATTTTCATTGATGTGTTAAATTTATATTCAATGATATAAATCATTGTATATGAAAAAGTATTCTAAGCGAAGATGGCTTGTCAGCCTACGTAATTAAGTGTATGGTAAGTTTGTTTAAGATATTATTGTTATTAAAATAATTCATTTTATTACTATTAATACAGTAAGTTAAATTCATTTTTGCAGAAAACATTGCATTTGAAAAATCAATTAAGTGTATAAAATATAATAATATACTTTAAAAGTTTCAAGAACCCTCAAAAAATATTTTTGAATTAAATCGAAATAAAGAATTTCTTTATTCTTCATTTAAATATCTAATTTCATACAGATTGTATCTTAAAATTTCCATAAAAAATTATTTTTTAAATTTTTAACCCTTAACTATAAAAATTAAATATTTTATTAATTTTTAACTATAAAACAATTTACTAATGTTCGATGATGAATTTCGATCAAAACTTGAAGTTTAAATGCTTATAAAAAAAAATTGTGCATATGTATTTTTATTATTTTTATCTATTATTTTAAAAACTTATGAAGAATCTTGTATTAAATTTTTAAGATATTTGGTCTAACAACATTATTTTTATCGATATTTAAAGAAAAAAAAAATTGAAAAAACCAAATATTTCTTAGACTTACAATTAGCTGAAAAATTGTCAAAATATTTTTTAGTGTATAGAAAATGGTAATTTAAACATGTGGTGAAATTTTCAAATGTCTATGGTTATTCCCTTTTTATATTGTACTTGTAAACTTAAATATTATACTCTATAACAAAAGTTAATAATCAATTACACATATATGACTAACTGCTGCAGAAGTGTCAAAGCCAATTTACCATGGGTACAATTCTTGGAGTAATTAAATTATATTATATCCCAACAAAAACACTTTGTTAACTCTGTATAAAAAAAAAAAATTAGAAAAAAAACAAAAATAATTGTTTTAAAATGTGTGATAGTATATTTATGTAGTATACTAATATGTGTATAGTAGAATTTTAGTAAATGGTCTAATGTGTAAAATATATTTAATAGTAATTAATCTAAATTTAATAGAAATAAATTATTTATATCATTTATTATATGAATTATTTTAAGTAAAATTAATTCAAATTTAGTTTATTTGGAAGGAAACAATTTAACAGTGTTTGCTTTATAAATAATACTACATAGTACTAGATTAAATTTTTATGCTCAATTTTTTGAAACAAAACAGTTTTTTTTACACAAATACGAGTTATCAACATTCTAACTCTAATAATAACTATACACACCAATACTTTAAATTTTAATTTACAAAATAATAAACATAACGAAATATCAAACATATTACTTCTTATACATAAGTACACTACTATATACAGGTTTAGATTTAAGGGGCATAGAGCCCATAGACTCTGGTAAATTCTAGGATGTATGTTTTTGACAGCCAATAAAACTTGCTATTATCAGTCTTGGGCTAAAATTTTATACAAGATGCCCCCCTCCCCATAAATATATTCTGGATTTGTGCCTGACTGCATACTATATTTTATTATTCAATAGATACTCAATATATTATGCAAAAACATGTTTAAAACAGTTGAAAAACAACTTTAAAGAACACATTTTAAACATAAAAAACTTGTTTTTTATCAACCTAGACCGCATAGTCAATTATAATTTTTTTATTACAATGTACATCTATGCATATCATATGTATATCTTTTTATACTTGGACTTTTCGTCTTATTGACTCATTCTCATAATGTACTCAAATATTTGGTCCAATTATTAAATCCAATAAATGTAGACTATTGTATATTAAAATAATACCTAGCCTATTTCTTATAGAACTGACATCTCATATAAAAGCAGTGCTTGAATTGAGGGGGATGTGGGGAGACAGAGTCCCTCTTCTTTTTAGAAAATATTTATGTGTACCTCTTATTATATTCTAATACACCATTCAAATGATCAGGTACATACATGTTTTTTTATACTTTTACATCCCCCTTTTTATTTTTTCCCAATTCAAGCACTGTAAAAGTGCAATGGTGGATTTAGCATCAGGCAAAGTAGACAGTGAACAAGTGAGTACTGCTCTGCTGTACAGTAGGTGTTTACTGTCTAGAAGAGTTATTATAATGGATATGTTAAATTTGAGTTCATTAATATAAAATCATTGTACAAGAAAAATGATTCTAAGCGATGATGGTTTGTCTGCCTTTATTACTAAGTATATTTTATGATATAAATCAGGGGTCGGCAACCCGCGGCCCATGGGCCGCATGCGGCCCGCGTAGCAATTTTATGCGGCCCGCGATAATAATTTATAGTTAGTTTAAAAATATTATACAACACGTCATCTTTGCTGATAAACATTGGGATTTCTCACGAGAAATTAGTTATACAATTATTGAACAAAAATAGATATTATGTATAGAAACGTTGTA
>JACXSJ010003230.1:0-27228 GCA_014851325.1 Pentalonia nigronervosa
AGGTTAAGAGGGCACTATGTACATCTCAATACAATCCACTTTATAAATAATTACCAAATCGTAGACGTGTTGGAAAAGACAAAGCTAGACCGACCATAAAAGTGTTTAGGAAATTAACACAAGAAACTCTGAGAATAGAATAAGAGAAATTGTGTACCTAAAACGAGCATGTATTAGAATAATAGTAGAAATGCACTCAAAATTATGTTAGGGCATGACCAACCAGCAAGGAGCCAATAATACTCGAATCGCGGATATCCTGTTAACAACAGAAGGCGGCCTCGAACGACCACTTAGCTATCTCATCTGAATATTGTCAAATCACATTAAACATATATCATTGCAAGCAGTTTAAAACATTATATCATGTGAACTAATTCTGTGAAATACGTTAAAATACGATAATGGATGGTCTAACCGCATCCGGTCAGTGATTTGCACGTGCTCGACAAGCGTGGGATGATGACATTTTCTGGAACTAGCATATACGATAAAACAAATGAGGTCAACGCTAGGATGACGTAGGTACCGATAGAAGGAGTAGCCAATATATAAGAGAACCCGAATCGGCATCAATTCAGACGTGATATTCCCGGGCTACAACGAGCACCTTTTCGCTAGTCTAAATACTGAAATTTTTAATAAAACAACTCATTACAATAAACAACAGTTTTAATTTATTTCAACACCACGACTACAAGCTCCTACGTCCACTCGCAAAGGTCGTCCTCTGACTGGTACACAACACGTGTAAAAAAACGAATTGACTTAGAACACACAAATATATAGTACTAGTGCACAACTTACCAGGAAGAAAAGACGAAGAAATAATGATAACTATAGTGCTGATAGACAAAAACAAATCTTCCAAGCACTTGCATATATGATTTCTGCAATGGTCTCCCAATTTCATTTGTTCAAAGCGATGAATTTAAACACTTTATGTCACTTGTGGAACCTAGGTATTAAATTCTTGTAGCTTCGACGATATTATCACGATTGCAGCTATTGTACTATGAATTGCATGCAAAAATAATGAATTCTCTGAGCTCAGTGTTACCTCCGAAAAAAGACAAGTTGTAGCGCTGGTAAGGTTAGGATGATAATCTTCTTCGATTGTGAGGATTTTTTGTATCAACACGCTGTCCTCCAAAGGTCGAATAATCACGGCAGATTATTATAAATCGGTTTTAACCATGATGTTGCGTCATTTCAAGAAAAAACGGCCGCATAAGAACATTAATGAAATTTTACTGCATCACAATGCATGGCTCCACTTCGCCCACACTAAAGTGGATTTTTTAAACGCATGTGACATAAAAACTGTACCCCACTCTCTGTATAGTTCAGATTTAGCACCATGTGATTTCTGGCTGTTCCCTGAAATCAAGTTTCAGCTCAGGGGTTGGAAATTCAATAGCAATCAAGAGATCATCAAAGCTGTGGAGACGCGGTGCAAAGAGCTCGAGAAGGATAGTCTGGCATTCGTATTTAAAAAGTGGCAAGAATGATGGAAAAGGTGTATTATAACCGAAGGGTGTTACTTTGAAAAAGAGCATGTAAATATGGATAATTAAATAAATATATTTTCTGTATAACGTTTTTTATCATTACTTTATGAACAGCCTACATACACATACTTAGTTCATGCCCTAGAAGATCTACGGAATGATACTAATCCCGAAACTTTATGTAGTCACATTATACTTAAATTCTTTTATGAAAAGTGACTTTTTAGTGTCACTTGAAGTCACAGTCACTGGTTTAGCATATACATTGCAACTTAGTGCATCATTGTAAAGTAAGCAGCTAAATTTGTCAAAGGCATTGTCTGATATAATGGTGATTCGATGCGTATTAGAGGAACTTCGAGAAAATGCAGATGTAAATTTTAAAAAATGTTCAAAGATATTATAGTATTGTAGAAAAAGTTGATGTTGAAATAAGTATGCCACGAATTTGTGGACGACAAATTCATCGATTCAATATAAATGTAACAGATCCAGAAACATATTTAAAATTATCTATGTATTTGCCATATCTTGTTTATATAATTCAAGCTCTGTATACACGATTCGATGACAAACTATTTGATATTATGCCAGGACTGATTCCATCAAATGTTAGTTTTTAAAATGATGATTTTATTTTAAAGGCAGCTATACTCTGTTCAAAATGAGATCGAACCTCGGCGGCGACCAGTTTTCGTTTGCGACGGTCAGGCGCCTGCCCCCTTCATAGATCACGTGATCAAGGTTCCGGTTGCCTGTGCTGTCCGTGCGGAATGTGATAGGTGCATGTGCGTACGCGCGTCATGCGTCATCTATAAGTAAAATATTCTATGGAAAAAATTTATAGCAAAACAATGCATTTCAAATTATTTGTACTCGTCGGCAGTCGATACTACAATAATGCGGTGGCGAGTCAGGCCGAACCGCAGAACAAAGCCACGCCCATGCGCACAACTCGACCGTCGAGGTCCAATCTCATTTTGAACAAGAGTATACGACTTATGATAATTATCTTATATAGTGACAGTTCATGTCTAGAGTTGAATTATATATGTGATGTCAGTAGGATGACAAAGCACAACTAATTATTGATACACTACCTTACTGTACAAATTTATGATGTATCCTTGGATTCGCATGTCATGGTCATTACCGGAAACACTTTCGTTTCAGAATCTGATTCTGATAATGAATGAATATATTATTTTTGGTTATTGTAAATTCATGTCGATTTAATGTTATATAAATAGTAAATATAAATATTAAAATATTCATTATGTATTAATAAAGACAACTTTATATTTATTACTTTTTAAAACGTTTTTTCTTATAAACAATAAATTGAGGTTCTTATTAATATAAAATTATTCAAATGTAAATTGAAAACACTATTTTATACGTACCTAGAGTAATAATTATTATAAAAACTAAAAATCGTTAGTCAACAGCTGTGTTTGTAATGTTGATAATAGTTGTGAACAGGAGGTGAACTATTCTGCCCGATTCATACCAAAAGTCCGCCTGGTGGGGAACATATGATGGACGTTGCCACCTGGACATGCATGGTGTGCATAATTTTATGTATTATGATATATTATTATTCAATTATTTTTTTAATCTTTCCAATTAAGATACGCATAATAGTACGCGTTCCTCGGTGATTTGAGTATGGCTTTAGAAACTTTAATTTTGAGATCGGATTTAGAATATTTCTGAAAGATTTAAAATTATAAAAAAATTTTCTAACTAAGACTTAATTTTTCAATTTTTTATTTTAATCGCTCATCAAAGTATAAGCCAGAATATTTTATTTTATCAGTTTTTTTTTATAATTGGACAGTTGCAATTCTTTTGATTTCTTATACATGAGTTTTTGTGTAGAACAATATTGTTAATAAAATAAATAAAGAAATTGTGTTTTTTTTTTTTTTTTTGAATGGACAAAATTGGATTTGGACATATTTAGTTGTAATCAATTGTTATCTTAGTAATTCTTATCTAAGTTTAGGCTACCCTTTATTTGTATTTTTATTTACACCTAGATGTAGGTGGCTATACAATAAGAGTGTATTATCTACAAAGCATATAATTTTACTCTTTATTTCTAAATTTAAAAGCCGTCTAGTCTAAAGCACATTCATGTCACTCGTATCTACACACCTGCACCACACTCGCACTTTTACTCTTACGACTTGTACAATATATACTTATTCATATTCAATGTTGATAAATAGACATCTTGTTTTACTATTGAAATTATTTACTATATTTATTTACAAAACTACCATCTTAAGGATCTCTGGTGTATTGTACGTAACAGTACTGGGAAAAATAAGATTTAATCTCGTAATTATCTATGTCCAAACACAAATTAATCAAAATTATACCAAGTCCAAATTAATTCAAAAACTAAACTGACGTAAGTGCTTACTCTGGCTCCGGTAATTCACATCTGATTATAGGCTGTTTTGAACTTTTTTATATAGGTCCTATCTCCAGTACTATGATAGAATCCCTGATGGATCGACAAAAGTCATTGTTCCTAGGTTTGGTGGTGTATGTGCAATGACAGTGGACGCGATCTTCCGATGCAGTTGCTATACAATTATGTACAACATTAATCATTATCAAGTACTACACTGTTGTTAAAATAATATTATAGTTTTAGTTATATTACAAATCAGTCTACGATGCGTCGTCATTTAATATGTGGTTTTATTATTCTTGTAGTTCTTATTAGTGGTCGTCATTATTCTTGATTGTGTTAAATAGATAATTATTTTTGATATACAGTTATAGTTATATTTTGATGTTTGGTATGCAAAAACTCCTTAGTTGTTTAATCATATATCTAAATAAACAGCCAAGTTTTCAATCTTTTAAAATATGCTTTATTGTAAATATTGTTTTACATTGCCTGATATAATCTTAAATTTTTTTGTGAATTATGTATTTCTTTCTTCGTCTGCCATCCGTTTATGTACCTATAGTAGAAAAACCATTACATTTTTATAATAAAATAGCTAGAAAAACATAAATTGTAACTTACAACTTAGAAGTGTTTATATTTTAGACAAGTTATTAGTGTTTTCTAACAAAAAAGTAAATGAGGCATAATAATGTTATGACAAATAACTAACTATTAATTTAGTTTATTTATTTTACTCAATAATATCTGTAAGTCAATATAGTATTTTCTACTTTTGGGTTGAACCGAGTCTCAAGTTGCCCTAACCAAAATTCCTCCATGTTTAAACAAATATGTAAAAAAGGTTGGCAAGTGGGTACCGCTTTGCCGTACAGTATGTATCGAGTAAGGAGGACACTTTCATGGATGTGTTAAATTTGTATTCAGTGACATAAACCATTGTATACTAAAAACGATTCTGAGCGAAGACGGTTTATCAGCCTACATAACTAAGGGTATCTTAAGATATTTTTGCTATTAAAATAATTAATTTTACTATTAATACTACAGTAGGTTAAATTAATTTTTGCAGAAAACATTGTATTTGAAAATATTATTGAGCGTATAAAATATAATAATATACTTTAAAAGTTTCAAGCACACATGAAAAATATTTTTAAATTACAACGAAATAGCATCGTTTTTCTTCATTTAAATATCTAATTTCATCCAAATTTGAACTTACAATGTCTATAAAAATCAACGATGCAAATATATTTTTTTAAGTTTTTGGTTACACTATTAAATACTTCCGAAAAACTTTGTTTTAAATTTTTCAATTTTTAGTTATAAAAACTGAACATTTTATACATTTTTAACTAAAAAACAATTTGCAAATGTTCAATGATGAATTTTGGTCAAAATTTAAAGTTTAAATGCTTATACAAAAAAATTGTAGATTCTGAAATAAGAGTAGTATATAAAAAGTAATAAGAGAAATAAGAGTAGTTTGCAGGCGTATAAAAAAAAAAACTTTTAACTATGAGAGTTCAGATGTTGCTGATCATAGAACTGCAGTCGAAAAATTTAAACATGAATTTTTTAAAATATTAATGGACGTTGTTACTACTTCACTAACAAATCAATTTGAACTTTTAAAGAACCACGTTGACTTATGGAATTTTTTGTATGATTTAAAAAATGCACCTGGAAATGATAATGAATTATTAAAACATTGTATGGATCTACACCTTAAGGATGGATCAGACTCTGATATTAATGGTGTCGAATTATGCACAGAGATTCAGAACATTAAACAATTGTTGATTTCTTGTTTCGACATAACTTCACCTATAAATATTCTTCAATAAATTTTTGACTTTGACCTCAAAGACATATTTCCAAATCTTTGAATTACTTTAAGACTATTATTGATATTACCAGTGACAGTAGCTAGTGGTGAACGAAGTTTCTCCAAACTAAAACTCATAAAAACATACTTGCAATCTACTATGGCTAATAAACGTTTGGTCACATTATCGATTTTATCAATAGAAAACGAAATAGCTGCAGAAATAAATTTTACTACAGTTATGAAGAGTTTTGCTGAAAATCGAGAAAATTATTGATCGTATAACAAATTTAAATTAATTTTTTTAAATAGACAACAACAAACAATGTATAAATTGAACGTAATATATCATTTTTTTTTTTTTTTTGTAATTTGTTGTTTTTCTTATTGTATGAAAAAGGCGCCAGTTGGCATTTTGGCCTGGGCATCATTTAGCCTTGCGCCGGCCCTAGTTCAAAGCAATATATTAACTTATCATTTTTCTATAAATAATAAATTATTATTTAAACACGTGTATAAATAGTGGGGATATATACTTTTTGAAATTACTGTCTACGTGGTTACTACCTAATTAATGGTAAAAAATAAGATATATTATTATATTGTTTCGTGAATAATGAATTATTAACGATCTCTTATTTTATATTTCTACATGAAATGTTATTATGTTTTTAAATTATATATTATATTCATGAAAAATTACTAAATAATGAGTATGATGAGCAAATATAATACTTTGGAATAACATAAACCTTATACATGTTAAGCTATACCTTCCAACACAATGTTGATAATCAATTATTACATTAGTGAAAAATATAATACAAAAATTGAATATTAAGTAAGGAATTACCAACATACTTTCATTTCTAGTTAATATAATCGATTGGTAATAACTTTCCTATCAAAAAAGATACGGATGAAGAAAATCGCAGTACTTTTAATGTCCTAAAATGTGATAACACACAAAAAAAAACACTGTAAAATCAATACATTCCTTGTTCCTCTCAGAATTTAAAATACTAGTATGAAATAAAAGTGTTATCTTTTTATACATTTTTAACAAAATAATTTGAAACTGTAAATGCTGATAAAAGAAATTGTGACTACCTATTTCTGATATTTTTAAACTGCTACTATAACATATGATAAACCTTTTAAAGCATTTTCAAGCTATTAGACCAACGAACATTTTTTTAGCAATAATTATGAAAAAAAATTATATCAAAATTTCTTATGCCAATAAGCTCAAAAAGAATCAAAAAATTTACGTTTTTCCTTAATTATTTTTCTCGTTGCTTTTAAAAACTACTGGGAATTTTTAATTTGGCCTCTTAAAAGTAATAACTAGATTCACTATTCCACCAGAAAAATTCTTAAGTTGAAAACTATTTCAACTATTAGTCGAAAAAAATTAAATTAAAAAAAAAAACATACAAGCATATAAAAAAAAATGTCTACATACCAGTTTATCTAGAAAATCTATTACATGTTGGCAGTCTGATGCCTGACAAGTATCCCTCTGCCACGTATTAATTTTTCGAATACAATTAATACATAGTTTTGTTGATTTATGGTCATTGAATAACAACTAAAAATATAAAATTAATAATATATTATAACATATTGTTATTTATAAAAATTGGTTATTCAAGCGTCTGCACTTAATAGGACGCCACACCAGCATGTGTTATCTCCATCTTCCAAATGTAAAACATGGCAAAAACTGTTTTTGTGCAGGAAAAACCGAGAAAGCTACAGTCATAAACTCATAACTAAGAAACGAAATGTTCACTACAAAAAAAAAAATTTAGTTGTGTAATATCGTTTTTATTTTTCGATATTGGAACTACAAAAAAATTTGTTCAAGTTTGAAAAACACAAAAATCATAGATTTTGAAATGAGAACTTTTTTCGTAGTTCCGATATCTTGAAAAAATTAAAAAGATATTTTTATGAAGTGAAAACTTCGTATCTTAGATATGACTACAACTTGAGTAGTTTTATCCCTCGCAAAACAGATTTTATCATGCTCTACATTTGTAAGACGGAGACAAGACATGCAGGCATAGGAAGTTCTCTAAAACACAGAAAAACCCATTGACACTTGCCACATCATTAAGAGGTCGTTCTGGTAAAAGTGAAACGTATGCAACGCTCAAGGGATAGCATTGTGCGCCGTATGCCGGTAGGACGTAACCATACCCATTATCTATGCGACAGGGTCCACGCGTCGCAATTGCGGGAGAGGTGCATTATTATTTCACAGATGATCATTTAGAGCGTTTCGTATCAGTGCTATTGACCATTGCGTAAATTGTCACCCATGTATTTCTAATGCACTAGTACGCGGCGCGCTCACTCCTAGCTCACAAGTAGCAACCTATTTATTAATTAAACCTCCTGTTTGCTTGAATATTTTAACCAATATATAAATCATACAAACTGTAATACAACATAACTTGATTTATATTTCTAAACTAATTACTTTTTAAAATACATATAAAATAATAAATTCTTTATGATTAAGAAGATTTTTTAGTAAATGTGCTGCGTCTTATACGTTATAAACTATAGATGACTATAGTACTTTACGTACGATAGTTTAATTTTTTATTTACGTATTAGTATCGTCATAAATATTTTTGATAAGTAAATATTGATATATTTATTTTTAATTAATTTAGCATAACATATTATATGAAACTATTTGGGAAACGCTGTGTTATAATGTTAAATATTAAATAGTAAATTGTGATCAAAAGTTTAAAATACGAAAACATAAACCAACTGCAAAGTACAAATATATTATAATATAGTGTGCTTAGATATCTTAAAACTGTATTTACTATTTATATAATATTAATGATATTAATTTTATGTTTTTTTATATAAATTGTATTTCTCTAATAAAAAAAAATGAACCTTTTAAATTATTTAAGTAAAAGTTTTAGAGTGTGTGCCATTCAACTCTTTTTTTATTTTATAAAATTTTAAGTGAAAATGTATATACATTATAAACATTTTAATTATTATATGAAGTTAATTACATGAAACTTCTATACCGTAGGTATGGTATCACTCTTTACTGTAGTAAGGTTAGTTTTTTTATTGTAAGCAGATGCAGACATGCAGTTGGAAATAAATAACAATTATTATTTTACAAACAATTCTTTCATGTAAACATGAAAACAATTCTTTCAATAACAATATTTATCTAAAAAAAAATGTATTTGAAAGTGTATTCAATAATAGAGAGAGAGAATTATATTCAAATAAATTTTTATATACTCTTATAAATTATTACGAGTAATTATATTTAAAGGCTTTTACACGACTATTTTTCATAATCTATATTAACTATTAATTTTAAAAATTTCATTTTGGTAGAATGTGTGATAACTCATTAGCTGAAAAACATTTTATTATTTTATAATAGAATTGATTTGATTGATTCATAAGGATTCAGGTTTAAATCATGACTTGGTTAAGATATGATTAGACTTATCAATTGAGAATTGGGAGTTGACTTGATAAGTTGACTCATTAAAGTGAGTCACAATTCCCATCTCTAGTAATGTTTATAAAGTGGTTTAAAATAATAAATAGGTACCTACAATATTCATATTTGAGGCATGTAGAACCATATCGGCCAAACCCATAAAAAATCAAATTGCGTTTTATTTGAAAATATGTTATAGAATTATATTTTATTTCAATGCTAAACTGGCCCAACCCTCAAAAAAAAAAAAAATTCGCTAGATAGCAGCACATAGTTTTGTCATTGATACTTTAATAATTAATTTCGAGGCAAAAATGCTTCAACCCAATGATACGTAGATTAGGACATTTTGATTTCTAAATTTATCCCAGTAGTTGTGGAATATGTTATTTATACACAAATTATTGTTAGATTTTCTAATATTGCTGAATATAACATTATCATTGATTATCAATACTATTTTACTATTTATAATCAATCATATTACTATTAATAACGATTTAGGCACTAATGCTTAAATAGTTTAATATTGGAAAATATAATAACAATTTTTAGCTTTTATAAAATTAAAGTTTTTGAAAAACTCCCACAATTTTATAATATTAATTATGACCTACAAACTATGAATCTAGAAAAAATTAACAATGTTCTCCAAATTAGTAAGTGACAAATAATTTAGAAATTTATATTTGATATTAATTAATTATTTTAATGACTTATTACTTATTGTAAAAAGATTCTGAAAATGAATTTTTCTGAGGATTTTGGTTCAAATTATATGTCAACTCACAGTTTTGAAAACTAACAGATTCTTCAAAAAAGGCGATTATGAAATGTACATCTATGGAAAAAAAATGTTAGAGAAGCTAAGAAGATTCGTGAAGATTATACACTAGTGCTACAGGTAAAATGACTAATGCAAAAACATTTGTACCAATTTGTATGTATGTCAAAAAATGCCACAACTTTGTACCAATTGCTAAACAAAAAGAACTTAACAATACATTTTATAGTTTGAATTGGAAAGCTATGATTTACAAACCGCTTTTTTATTTGGGCTTATTAAAATAAACAATAAAAAGAAAACATACAAAATAACCGTTGATAGTGATAAGAGATTATTTTCAAGAGAATATTATATAACAATTGGTGATGAAAAGGAAGAAAAAGTGTGCAAGATGTTTTTTAAAGAGTTATTTTCTCTATCAGATGGTAGAATTACAAGAATTTTGAAACCCAAACTTATTAGAGGTACTCCACCACAAGACAAAAAAGGTAAACACTCTGGTAATAGAACAAATAGCACAAAAATTAATAAAGTTAAAGATTTTATAAATAAATTTTCTAGCTATGAATCACATTATTCAAGAATAAAAATTTAAATAGGAAATATTTATCCCCAAATTTAAATTTGAAAATCATTTATAATCTTTATAAAAAAGAAGTCTCTGGGCAAGTTTCTTTTTATATTTTTCAAGATGTGTTTAACAGTTTAAATTTCTTTTTCATGCCCCAATATCCGATAGTAGCAAAATGTGTGATTCTTTTAATATGAAACTTAAATTTTTGACAAGTAATGATGAAAAATCTATTGTTGAAAATGAAAAACAGTTATATCAAAGGAAAGCTAAACAAGCCAAAGAAGGTATAAAATTAGATGCTACAGAAGCAAAACTAAACAATAATATCGCATGCATTGCATTTGATTTCATGAAGATGTTAGCAACTTCCATTGCTTCCACTGGAATATGTTATTACAAAAGACAGTTATGGACTAATTATCTTGGCATTCATGATCTTGCAACTAGTAATGTAACTATGTATATTTGGGATGAATCATTAGGTTCCAGAGGTCCTCAAGAGATTGGTTCTTGTGTTTTACTTTATGTTAAAAATGTTGTGACTTCTATCAAACTTATAATGTACTCTAATAATCAATGTGACGGTCAAAATCGAAATATAAAAATGGCTACTTTATGTAATTACATTGTCGCAAGTACATCATTCACTGTAAAAGAAATTGATCACAAGTTCTTATTTAGTAGTCATTCATATTTGCCTTGTGATCAAGATTTTGGAATAATTGAAAAACAAAAAAAAAAAAAACCACACAGATATACATATACCAAATGACTGGAAAACAGTCATACTATCTGCAAGAAAAAAAACCCATTTAAAGTTGTCAACATGACTTCAAATAATTTATAGTCAACTAATTCGTTGGAGAAGCCAATAACGAATAGAAAAACTGATTTTACTAATAAAAAAGTGCAATGATTAAAAATTCAATGGCTAAATTACAAAAAAAAAAAACCAGCTATTTATGTTTAACTATAAGTATTCTAATGATCCAGAATATCCATTTTACTGTAACTATATTGGTAAAAGAAACTTTAAGATTCAAAACTATACCGCAAATTTAGATATTCCATATCCAAATAGTCGCACTATAAGTAAATTAAAAAAAAAAAGATATAATTGAACTACTTCCATTTATATCCCCATAAAACATAAGTTTTATTTTGATATCAAAATAATGATGAAGGTTATCCATTTATTGAAAATATTAATGAAGATGTTGACGAACCATAAATACTTAAATATTATAAGTTAAGTAATAATTCAAGTTATAATTTTATTTAATATTATAATATGCTGTTGTTTTTATTACATTTAATGTTATTACTTTTGAAATTAAAACTGTATTTCATTTTAGTTTAAACACAAATAAAAAAAGGAGTATTATTTGTTATGTATTAAACCTCTTAGATTGTCTAAGCAACTACCCATTGGATACATAACATTTGATAATATCAAATAATATTATCATGTAATCAGGTAACTGAATTTATATTTTTCAAATAATTTAGCTACTAAGAAATCACAAAATAATATTATATTCTATTAAATGGACCAATCCACAAAAGTTATCATTTACTCAATATTTTCTAAAATAAAAAGTGGCCCAACCCACATTAAAACTTAAATAACTTAAAATATGATTGTTCTATACATAGTTGAAAATGCATTAATTTATTTATATTTATATGACTACATTGCTTTCATTTGAGTTGATACCTCAAAAAATAATAATAATAATAATAAAAGTATAAACTTTGATTGCTGTATTGTAGAATTTTGCTTTTGTGGGTTGGGCCAATATGGTTCTAGGCGCCTCATTTATAGTTAGGTAGTACATAAAACAATAGTAGACCACATATGCGAGGTAATCATATATTTAATTAAAACTACTTAATTGGAATCGGGCTATCTTCATGTAAAATATATAAGCAGTTAGAGAATAAACGTAAATAAATAAAATGTGGGAAAGTGGGTACTACTCTGCTGTACTAAATGGGTTACTGTAATGGATATGTTAAATTTAAATTCAATGATATACCATTGAATACAAAATACGATTCTCAAAGGAGACGGTCCGCCAGAATATACCAAATATATTCAATGATATAAAAAAATAAATGTACTAAAAATAAAACTATTAATTCTCAACAGTTATACCAAAGTATCACAAATGCCTATGATACAGAAAATACCAATCAACAACTTGATACCGAACTCCTATCCAACATTACAAACAATTGCCAAGCGCTTACCCTAGAACAAGTGGAATAAGTTAAAAGACTAGCGTCTTCATCAACTTCTAGCTATTTACAAACAAATAATGAGCCCACCACAGAAAATCCAATCAATTTATCTTAAACAAAATTTAATACGCAAGGTATACTAACCAATAAGAACTCATTAGCAACAAAATTAAAAGAATCCCAATCCAAAGAAAGAAAAGCAAGTAACCCAGTGGGGGTAACACCATCTCACAAGAGGCCACTTGTTGTAGAAAACCAACTATAAATCCAAAACTAGTTGCTTTCTTCAGGTTATTTTAATAAAACATAACTAATTACTTACAAAACTGAGAACAAATATACATTTTACAGATAATTATTAATTGCTTTTCAATGAATTATTAGTCAATATTGATGATAACCCACATTATTTAAAATTTACATTTCAAATATTCTTAATGGTTAGATTTATTTTAATCTGGAAATACTACATAATTTTTAGCATTATTAAAAAAAAATCACCTCAATGGTTCAATTCAGGTATATAAAAATAGATTATCAGCATATAAAAATCAAATTAAAATTGATCTATAATGATTTTAATAAACTACTACACATAGTATAGCAGTATTTGTGTTTGTGATCTAATATTTATAATTATATCTTTCATAAAAGAAACAAAAATATATCAATCATTATATATGATGTAGGTAGGGTATTATGAAGATTTGAGAGAAGCTTGTATATAATTTAAAAATTATTATTATTGATTATATTTGTTTAAATAAAATTTTATTTGTATCAGAATAGGAACCACATAATGAGAAATAAAACTATGGGTCAGCTATCCCTCCAAATTCCTACCTGGGTCAGCTACTGATTATAATAGATTATAATAGTGTATATTTCCATCATATTATATTAGATACTGTAATAATTAACTTTTGAGTCAATACCACTTAAGCGTAGAACAGTGTAAATAGGTAATAGCTTAAAATTAATATTTTTAAAATGTTATTGGGTACAGTAAAATTTATATTATACATAAAAGTTTTAAGTTGCCTCAAATAATGTTATTATCTTAATTTAAACATCAAATTTTCGTCAAAATTTGAACTTAAAATGTCTATAAATAAAACTGTGTTTATAAATTATCTTTTATATTTTTATTAACAATAGGTATTAACTACTCATGAGAAACTTATTTTATACTTTGAATCCTACGCTATACAAATTTTAAATTTAAAAATATATATTAAGCTACAAAATAATTTGCATATTACAGTAAATATAAGCTAGTAGTGGAGTAGAGATAAACACAAGCCAATATACAATATGTTACTTTTATAAATATAGGTAATATTTACAAAAAAGACTTAATTACCTAAAACAGAGAATTGCTAAAGAAAATAAAAAGTACATTAGGATATTTAACACATGTATAAATAAAAACATTAAACCAACTTTTATTATGAGCTGAATAAATCTACTAAAAACCTTAAAACTAACCCATAGGTAATATTTTTCTTAAAAAACGAACCTATGTACCTTTAATATATTTAAATAGGTATTAAAACAACTTATCAGAAGCCTTGTATTAAATTTTCAAATTTTTTGACTGAGCAAAAAATTATTTATCAATAATGGCTAAATGAAAAAAAATCAAAATTTAATATAAATTTGTTTTAGACATACAAAATTTTCTTAAAATAATACAACACAATGTCAACCTGTGATAGCTACAATTACACAAATGGATTTACAAATATTGTATAAGTAGTCAAAATAATCAAGTACCTAGATACATATTTTTCTCATGATAAGATTGGTAAACTGGTATGATACTGAACAATCAAGGTTTACCAAAGTATATAGAAATAAAATACACTCGTATTATTATGTAAGTTGGAAGTAATTTTGAGATTTTGATACTATTGGTTACAAAATGGACTTAATTCAACAAAAAAAAGTCTATATAGAGCACAATATTTTTCCTATATTTATATAATGTACTTACAGATGACCACTTAAAATATTGGCAAAAGAACAAACAATTTCTATGAATAATTAGTTAGTAAATAAGTATACTTAATAAGATGGAGTGACAACTTAGATTGAATAAACACATTGTGGTCCAGATGTACACAATATTTTATTTAATTTTTTAATTTTAATTTTATTTATTTATTTTTTTTATTTCATTAACGCCCATGAGTTAAAAAAAAATACATTATGAGACAACCTAAACAAAAGAGGTGAGTTACTAAGCAATTACAATAGACCTGTTATTAAATAATATAAATAACAAAATGTATGAAATAGTTATTATTGATCATAAATTATACATTTATTATAGATACCTATATCTATCTGATACTTTTTACTAAGTATTTATATTTTGTGTTAATTTTATTTCTATTATTTTTTTATTTATTTAATTTAAACATATTTAAATTAAGGTAGTTGACGAATGACAATTTTATAAAATTATAATATGAACATTTTAAATAATTTTGGACCCTTGAAAATTACATTTTGAAGAATACCAGTATTCCGCTTCTTTAATTTCTTTTGTTAAACCTATATATTCCATAGAGCACACTAATATTCCGACCATTGATAAAATTGTGTGAAGGGATAAATAACATACAATTAAACAACAGTATGATATGGGAAATGAATGTTATATAAAATACATATAAATATACTTACTTGGACATTATAATATGTGTAAATATCTTTTATCCACTGTATAGTTCTGTCTCCAAGTAGTAGAATATCAGTGAGTTGATCTTCGCAAAGACAGATACGGCACATGTTAAGATACTCTATTCTAACTGCCATAATGTTCAGCGAGATTGAATTTAGTAGTCAAAACAAGATTAATGAATCAAGTTTTAAAAAAATATCTATAAGAATACTAAGACAACTGAACACGAGGAAATCAGCAATATGTGTTTAAACATGAAAGCTAAGATAATTCGAGAAAGATAAGTAAATTGACGAGTGACGAATGAAATGTAATTGCAATGAGATAAATGATGATAAATCTGTATATTTCAATGGCGAATGGAAATACGTCTTTTTGGTTATCCCTAGGTGTATGGCCACAAATCGTAATGCCACGTAGACAACAGTGGTGTCGACAATTGTTTGAAAAAAAACCCGTAGATAAATAACGCCACCGGGAGCGCTGTATGTAAATTGTATATAATATTAATGTTTCTTGTGAAGGTGGGTACACACTGGAACATTTAGCTGTAATGTAACGCCGTAATGTAACTGTAATGCTCAAGTGTGTACGGTGTTACTGTAACATTTGTGCGTGCTCGGCTCGCGACGCCGTCGATCGACCAGTGTTGGTATTTTGACGAACATCAAAGGAATGTTACATTACGACGCGACACTAGTGTGTACGGTAAACTAGTTGCTCGCAGCGAATCACCCTGATCGCTGATCCTCATATCAGTACTTTTACATGACTCAATTAAATGTTATCAATAAGTGTTTTATCGTAATGCAACAGCTAATCTTTCTTTCACAGGAATGGCTTTTCGGAAATTTGTATCTTCTTTGGAGATTTTTTCACCGATCAAATTTATTAGATATTCAAAATCAATTGACGACATTCTAATGAAGTTTTTGTACTGTCCACTTATTTCCTGTTCCTGAAGACAATTTAATAAATCTGATCCACTACATATCAGTGGCGGTTTTGGCATAAAATTTTTGAGGAGGTAACAACTTAGCATCCTTCTAAACATTTATTTTATTTAAAAACAATATTCTTTCTTTAAAAATCTATTAGAGGATTGTTTCATTTTCACTATTTCTCATAATTAAAGTTATTTACTGGTATATAATATATAATATACAATATAATGTATATTTTTAATTTGAATAAAACTGGGACACATAAACCTATAAAGAGTTTTTCTAGTTTTGAGTGACAAATAATTGAATGTTTGTAAATTGATTTAAAAGAAAAATTTAAAATCTAATAATAACAATTTTTTGTTTCTAAATTGAAAAACATCATACAAATTTAAGTAACTAAAATAAAAGTATATCAATGAAAACATATTTGAATAAATAATAAAAATAAAAAAAATTATAACAGATTTTAATTTATGAATTAACTAGTATCTTTCTAGGAACAAAATAATCTTAAGAAACAAAAACTTAAGAAGTATAAAATAAACTGACAAAAATAATGAAGAGTATAAAAATAATATTATACTTTATATATTAATTCAATAGTTTTATCCTTTTTACTGGCATATATATTAATAATGTCTTCATAAAATGGTTCATTTTCTTTGAGCTGTTGGATTAATAATTTTTCAATGGATATTGTAGACAAAGAACTTAAACGCTGTTGAGATGTACTATTTCTTAAATAAGTCTTTATACATTTGAGACAAGAAAAACTTCTTTCGACAGAAACACTAGTGGATGGAATGGTTAATATTAATGAAAATAACTTATATACTTCAGGCATAACTTCCTTTAAGCCATCTTTTTCAAAAATCTTGATCATATCATATGTGGTAGGTTATGATAATTGACATTATTATACAACATTTCTAGTTCTACTTTTAATTTGTCCACATTATGAAAAATATTAGAATAAGTTTTTATAAGATTATTTAAAGCACATGTGGGGAATATACCACAATAATCTTTAAATTTTGTAACGTCAGCTAATTGTAAAAATATTAATCTATCAGTATCCTTAAATCTAACACTTAGCTGCATTAAAATATTATCAATAATTTCATAAAATAAAATTCTATAACTTGATTTTATATTGGTATTGTTTCTAGAAGGTTTGGGCAATTTAGTTAAAGTAACTGCATTATTATATATTTTTAAAAATTCTGTTTCATTTCTTTTGTTTTTTATAAGATCACATACAATACTTATTTTCCTTAAACAATATTCTATATCAAATGACTTGTTTTGCAATGTATTAAATAAGTTATCTGTAATTAAAAATATATTACTAAAAATGTGTCCTAAAAATGCAAATTCAAAAGATTCAAGATTTTTTTAAATGTCCAACTGATCCACAAATAGAATCAGATGATGATTTAGGATCATTTATTATAGCTTCAAAAACTTCTTTAAAGTTAATCCATTCTTTAACTAATAAATGTATAATTTTTGATCTAGATGCCCATCTTGTCTGTACAAACTTGGGAATGCGTTTGACTATAATACTGTCTACTACATTAGTACGGGATGTTGAATTATAAAAAAAAGCAGATATTCCAGTAATATTGGCAAAAAATATGCAACATGTCTTATTAATATTACATCCATGTTGCAATACTAAATTTAATTTATGTGCAAAACAATGCATTGAGTGCAATTTCTTTTATTCGAGCTTGTAAACCATTTAAATTCCCAGCCATCACACTAGCACCATCATAGCACTGACCAACCAATTTTTTTTCAATATTAAACTCCAGTAAAAGAAAGTTATTAAATTAAATAATCATTCAGTAGTATGATCTTCGCTGACATCATAAAAACCAAAAAAAGTTCAACTAACTCAGACTTATTAGTTATGTATCTTAAAATTACAGAACATTGTGTTTTCTGAGTTAGGTCTGTAGTATCATCAATTTGTACAGAATAAAACATAGATTGTTTAATTTCATGTTTTATATGATCAGTTAAATATTCAGATATACATGAAATTATTTCATTTTGTATGATTTTTGATATACCTGTAAATTTATTCTGCAATGACTTGTAATGATTTTTTACTTCTAAAGAGCATCTACTAAAATGTAATTCAACTAACTCTCTAAAATTACCTTTATTTATGGAATTTGAACTTTCATCATGACCACAAAACGCTAACTCTTGTTTAACCAAAAATAATACTAAATCAATTATATGTTCCATGTATAACCTATTTAATCTTACATTTTCATTAAAACGCAATTTAAATAATTTACCATATTCACCTATTATGTCTATAACAGTACTAGTATTTTTTTCTAAATTTTTTAGATTTAAATAATTGTGAATGTGGTCTTTGGAAACTTCATGTCTCAGAATACTTCTAGAAAGATTTTTAAAATCAACGTATCCTAATGTGATCTAAAGAGAATTTGATTGACTCAATAAAATGCATGGCTAACAGAATAACTTCTGTAAATAAAAACTTCCACATACCCAAGGATGTTTAGTACATACATTTGAATTAAAAGACCTACAAAATACTTTTGAGCCATTTTTGTCTGCGGACAAATACGTTAAAGAAGGAGTTGGTTTACCTTGCCTAAGTAAATCGTTTTTGTCAACAATTCTCCAACGTCTGTAAGGATGTTCTAAAAGTAATACAATCGGGTCATAAACTGGATTCATTTTAAAAAAATATGAAAAAATAACTAATGGAACGAACAATAAAAACTGATTATTTAATACTTTATTAAGCTCTTACACTCACAGTACCTATCGCCTATCACACAGAAAATAGAATAATTCAATAATAAAATTGAAATATTAAATAATCTGAATAATCATAACATAAATAATAAACATAATAATATCAATTCTGTTATTATACAATTGTCAATTAATAATAATTTTATACAATTATCAATTGCTATTGATAATAACTTATTTAGTGATAACGTACAATAATCCGTAGTAGGGATTAACTCTTGCATCATAAACAATCTCAATATTAATTACTTCTACAGTGTACACATACTTTATACCTAAACTCTATTTGTTCCCAATGAATAATTAGTAGTTAGCTGCCGGGCGCAGTGACGTATTCCAACGGAGGCAACGGTTATGTGCAGTCTCCACAGAGAATCGCGCATGCCCTAATTGCATATTTTATGTGCGACTGTGTATAAATTTGTGTACACATGTAACGTATCGATAACGGCAGCGGCGGTTGCCTCCTAAGAAAGTAGGAAGCCGCCGTCGTCTCGCCGGGATGTATGGAGGGGCAGCCGTAGTATATTGTACATAGTAATTTACAGTATACCAATTGTCAGTATATTATTAGTATATTCTATAAACAATATTAATAATATAGGTATTCCCTTGTCGCGCACGGTCACTGGGCAGTCTTTTACATATAGACACCACGGTCTTATTCAAAGACCGAGGCTGGGCACGGAGCCACGGACTTTCCATAGTTCCTTCAATATATAATTTAAATATATATTTTATTAATTTCCCTTTTATAATTGTGAATATATTTGAAAATATAAGAAAACAATGTTTTATAATTTAAATAATATTAACCATATATTTCTCTTATTTTCATGGGAGGCATTGCCTCCCTTGCCTCCCTGGGAAAACCACCACTGCTACATATGTCCCTAGACTTCATTAAATTTGTTTGTCTCCATCTTCTTTCACTTGTTTTTTATTTTTTCGTTTTTTTAAAATAGAATGGATTAAAATAAATGATACGCTAGCGACTTGTAAATTTCTATCAGAAAACATTGTACACAATGTGAACTAACTCGAGAACAAACTGTGAATAACTGATGGATAGACCGGCGAACAACTAAATACACGGTAGCGCTCGACTCTATCGTACATACTGGTCGTGTAACATTGTAACATTCAGGCGAGCACGAACACTGTTACATTACAGCTAAATGCTCCGGTTTGTACCCACCTTTATTTGTAATTTATATATATGTATGTAATAGGTACTTTTTTTAAATACAATCATTAATATTATTACATATTAAAATTTTTCAACTTCCTATATAAAAAAAATATATATATTTCAAAAATATATAAGGTTATTTGAAGAAAAATTCGTCATGTATCGATATGGGATAGTTACGTACCGAAACGTACCAGTCTGCGTCCTATGCAAATCGGTACTGATACGTAGCAATACACTCCAATTTTTTCTTAGAATATTATAATATTATTATATTATTATTTCATAAATAATAATTTCTATGTATAACAATTTACAAATAATTTCAATTAACAATACATAAAAGGCAACAATTTTTTTAAAATCTAAAGTCACTTTGAAGTTTGAAATACGTCATAAAATGATCAAATGAAATTGTAAAGAATATTAACTACAGTTTCATCGAGCACAGCTGAACAAATGAACTATATTTTTTCAGTACTAAAAAGATTAAAAATTTATTTAAGAATTAAGATTCCAAGTGATCCAAAGTAAAAAATTGCATTACTACACTTCATGTACACCACGCTAAAAAAAATAATATTTAAAACAAACTCGTAAAAAAAAACTCGAGTTTGCCAAAGTGCTTTAAGCTTATACATTTTAACAATATAAAAAATTATAAAGGTAAACGTGAAATTGTTGAATATATTATATTATATATATATATATATTATATCCCTACGTTGGTGACGTAGGGAGTCACCGGTGACCCCCAACCAGTTTTTTTTACTGAACGGCGAGTGTCGCCGGCGACTCACATATAATTCTTCACTTAAGTAAATTTCCTAAGTTGAAAATGCAATTATATTGTAAGTTAAGGCCAGAAACATGTTCACTACTATATTATTAAGCTTGTATTAACCCGATCAGTGATTATAATGAGTCGAACTTGAGATATTTACTATTTTAGAAAAATTAATAATCTATGTATTTTAGGTTATACCTAAACAAATTTAAGATACAAACCTATTGTTTTGGCTCTAATAACTAATTTTGATAGTCATAATAAACCTTTGGGTACTCATATAAAATTACATAAACATGATATTCAACATACCTGACATAATAATATATTGTATACAGATACTAGGTAGTAGGTAATAAAAGTAAATTACTTCTATCTTTACAAAATATAAGAATATTTTAAATTGAGAACCAATTTGTTTTTTAATAAAATCTTTGCAATTAAAATAAAAATATATAAAAATTGTTAGTGACTAATGTTTATGTTGAAAACAATGTAAACAATATGGTTTGTCACAGTCTTGGCAAATTGTTGAAACTATTTTGCATTTTTTCTTGGATTCTGTTGAGCCCAATGTCAACCTCAGATTTTCATAACAACCTACACATCTACGTTTTTTTCTGTTTGAATTCTCAGCTTTGCTTTTCATCTCTATCAAGTTATGTGGTCTTTTTACAAATTTTGGAGAGACTGAAGGAGTTAACAACTTTGAAGAAATAACATCACTAAGTAATTCACAAATGAGATTTTCACGGAATTTTTTTATTTGCATATTACTATTATTTGTAACACTTTTATAAACGTTCCATGTATTTACAACTGCCGTACCAAAGAGAAACTCAAACGCAACTTTATGGTACCACCGTATGGTTTTTCTAAGAACATTATGGTAGCTATACATTTGATCCGAGTCTAACCTTCATCTGATCTACACCTTGTTTAAACCTATTGTAAAACAATATTGCTTCTGGTTTCTTTACATTTTCACCTAATCGATTTTTTTTACCTATATCCAATTATGTTTACAGTATGTTTTGTAGTTATGAATCTAACGGATCTTTAATCTTTCCAGTGGCCAATAACTATACCATTATCATTTTCCATACCAATTATATCACATTTTTTAATTTTTTTGTCATCTTTCATTACATTTTTTGGAGTGTGTTTTACATTTTTCCTCAGTGTTCCAACTAAATGTGTGTTTTGATTCAGTAGGTCTTCAGCAATTTTCATATTATTATAATAGTTATCAGCGACCAATGTTCTTCCAGTGTTTAAATATGAGTGCATTAAGTTTTTTACAATAGTATTACTAACTCTTTCATCAGATAAACATGGCTTTTTCATTTTTCCTTTATAAACAATAAATTTAAAAGTATAACTACTTGAATCACATATTTTAAAAATGTTTACTCCATATTTAGATGAATTACCTGGCAAATATTGTTTGAAGACCAAACGACCTCTAAATGCTACCATTGACTCATCAATTGCCACTGTTTCACCAGGAGTTTTCAACTTTTCAAAATTGTTGTTCAAAATATTAACTAGAGGTCTAATTTTATATATACGGTCTGTGATGTCGGCTGTAGCATTATTTTGTATATGAAAAAATCTTAAAATATCTTTAAATCTATCTCTAGACATTACAGATTTTACAAATTCATTTTTGTATAGGAAAATATTTGCCTAATAATCTGCAATTGATGGACATTTTACTAAACCTATGTACAACATGATGGTAAAAAAATTTAATTTCATCAAGGTCTACATCTTTCCAATGAGGTTTTTTAGTTTTTGGCATTTTCATTTGTCATACTTACAATTAAGTTTAATAATTCATCATCAACAATAAAACGGTACACATCTGAAGCTCTTAGATTTAATTTATTACTAATATCTGAATGTATTTCAGTATTACCAGTATATGGAAATTGGCCAGATATATTCATCCAATTAATATTAATGCCATCAATATTATTAAGTTGTGTATTATTTTGGAGATAATGATTAATTGGAGATGTTGATGTATTATTAGGTGGTAAATTGTTGGTGTGAATAGTTCTTTCTCTAAACCCCCTTCTCATTCCCATTCCTCTACCTCTAGTATGTGCTCTTGACTGTACTGGGGTGGCTACTGTATTTGTCAAATCATCACACTTATTTAGTGAACTATCAGAAAAATGATCTGAACTAGATCAAGAACCAGAAGGTATATAATCCGAAGAAGTAGTTGTTGAAGTGGCTGTGTTTGGGAAGTAAATAATTGGTTTACCATCACTTACAATATTGTTTGATGTAGTTGCTACATTCTGTAACACATGATAAGTTGGTTCTTCAATGATATCACTAGTCAGTAAATTATTTTCATTTTCAGACTGTGAACTGTTTTCATCTAAACTTTCATTTTCATCAAGCCAATTTAGCACCTTAGTAATATCCATTTTTACAAAATACCTTGGTTACATATAAAATAATTTTTGTAACACTTTGTCAATCGAATGTAATCATAATAATCATATTATTTCAAGTTGACATAGGAATTAAATAATATTGGTTATCAAAGCTTTATTTATTATCATCTGGTTGTAACCATGCAAACTCAGGGGTCACCGGTGACACCCAGCCGTCCTGAAAAAACTATTTTTTCATTCCATTATTTATAGACGAGGGTGTCACCGGTGACACACGCTAATATTATTACAAAAACGTGTTCACCTCATTCAGACAAATCGACTGATACCAAAATTGTCTACTAGGTGTCGCCACAAGTGGATTTAATACCATTTTAATTTTATAAACGCTATGAACAGAACAGCAAAAACGACCCTCGTCGCCAACGTGTTAAATAATATGTTTTAAGTACTTGATTCAATTTTTTCTTAGGTACCCACTGGTTTTTAAAATACGGTGCCTGCAGAAATCTAGTTTTTATTTTTTAAATATCACTGTTATAGACGATCCAAAGATGTTCGTGCACAAATAAAATAAACACTTTCAAACTAATTACTTTCTATATTTGAAATTAAATAAAATAAAATATTCTGTGTTTAGCACCAAACTGCCACGCTCGCGTTATGTGTGCGAGGCGTCTAGGCCAATGGTCAGTTTTCAAAGGCTTATTCAGCACATTCTTTAAGACCAATGGCAGCTTACACATATAGATATCAACCATAATATTAATAATATAATAATATTACTAACTATCTACTACAGTAATATTTAAAAGAGGGGCTAAATAGTCCACAGGTTTCTTACACAAACGTAAAATTTTAAATTTAAATAATAAAAATAAAATTAATAAAAAAAAAATTACATGAATTAAGAACTTATTTTAGTCCTTTTGATTTCCTTCAAGTTCAACTTTGGTTAAATCTGGGTTATACAACTTAACATTTGGTTTTTTTTTTATACTTGTATACTAATATACTTATAATTGTAAAAATTGCAATCAATGTACTATACTTTATTGCTAAATCAATGTTTACATAAATAATAATAAAAGAATCTGGTATAATATTTTGTAACTTATATAGTTCTTTCAACTGTTTCGTAAATTCTATTAAATCTTTGTTTAAATGAATTTTAGTAAGATTCTGTGGTATCACTGATTTTAATATTTCCATTACGAATAGTTTTACATTTATTTTTGGATTTTCAGGAATAATATCTAAGGTTTGTTCTAAATCTAATTATTCTAACGGTAACAAGATAAAATCATAAGTGTGTAATTCACATGAAGGTAGAGTGGTCAATTTACCTACACCAGAGATCTCTAATTCATAGGTTCTGAAAGAATTATTGCAATTAATTACTAGCTCTTCGCCTTGTGTTTAAAATAGCCTAGAGGTCGATGATATCAGTTAATTCCAGAGTTATATCTGACATTACAAACTTAACTTTGCATGATCGTGGGTTGATCTGAGGTTTTTTTAAAAATTACCAATTCACATAAATTTGATTTAGATATGTAGTGTAAGGATTGTCTATCTTTACATAACATATAATGGGTCGGAGGTTTACATGTTTCCCATTATTTATTTGTTAACGTTAAGAAATGTTCGCCATATTTACTAAGAACAAGATTTTCTATCCCAGTTTAAATTAAAATTAAACCATTCTTCTAATAAATTATTAGTAAAGGAATTGGACACTATAACATATACTCGTCCCCTGATATTAATGTCATGTTTGAGTAGTATAAATTTGTATGTTCTAAGTCGTTTATTTTTTTGCACAGTAATTTTATCAAGCTCAAGAGAAATGTCCCCTTGAAGAACACTGATTTTACCGTATTACATTTTACAGGGAGATTTCAAAAACTTTGTCCATGATTTTCTTCCTTAAATTTTTCGTTCTATTTTTTCGTAAAAAAATTACCGTATTTCAAAATTACAGGGGAATTAGACACATGAAAATGGTTTTCCCCCTTACTCAAAAATATTTACCGTATACACAATATTTTTTTTCTGCTCGTTTTTTAGATTTTAAACCATAAATCTGAAATAATTATTTCAAATAAAAGAATAAACACGTTGGTTAAGTATCATTTTATATTATAACAAATTATTTACATAAGTTTTCTTACTTCTTTAGTAAATGGTACATATTTTACTATACGATCATGAATTAATAAACAATAAGCGGTCACACCTGACAGAGATTCTGATGCTTCGATTTCCAATTGAACATCTACCGACGAAGCTATAGCTGAATCATTCTGTTTTAAAGTATCGATAACTATAATTGGAGCATGATAGAAAAGTAGTAGGATTTAATATTGGGTTCCGCACACTTTTTTCATAGTAAGATTCTTGAAACGATGTATACATATCATACAGCAAGGTAAAATTATTATTTGTAAAATCTAAATTTAAATTATCGTACGGATAAGCTATTGAGTTTAGAAATACCTTTACGTTTGTTAGATTACAATGATCGAATATACTACGATCTTTTACCATTGTATTTTTACGTCCTTTTTGCAAACCGATAATAATAAATCGTGGTTTTCCAATTTTGATGTAGTTTTCAAGTTCCATACAACTTTTATAGTAGTTTCAAGTTCAGGATATTCAAACGTTTCAAAAGATCTAAAAGGTATGAACAAACTTTTTTCTTTTTCTATAAGTTTCAATAATTTTAACCTTTCTCCATCATCAACGGTTATATGTGGTACCTTCTAAACTATTTTACTTAAATCAACTTTGCCTGTTGTAACATTAGCCGCATTTATAACACTTAATGCATTTAAATCGCTATGACTCCGCGTTAATATCAATTCCAATCTAGAATTGATTAATATTTTTTAAAGTCTTCAAACAAACCTAACCAATATTTCAATGGAATGCAAACACTAATTTCACCATTGATATTTGACAATTTTGTTCCATTTTTAAATGTCCATTCAGAATTTTCATAACAATTATAGTCAACTGGTGTACTAGATAAATATCCTTTCAACGTACTATTAATACCAAGAACACGTGTATTATCCACTTCTATCCCATTATCGTATTTACTCGAAAAGGTATGAAAGACCATTATTGGTTAGCATTACATTATCAGCATTGGATATTTTTCCTTCTAAATATAAAAAACTTTCATGTAGATACGGAAAAACATCTGTTTGTTGGATTGATATACGTATTTCATCGTTATTATTAAATGATGTTGTATACGGTGTGTATGAATGATATTCAATTTTCGTAATTTTGGAATCTGTTTCGCATCGTGAACTTATATCTAAGATATCGCTCTCAGGCATTCTGCTTTAATTTATAACCTAGAGCTTGTAAAATTTTTTTATTCTTCACCGTTAATTTTATTACTCTATTTGATGTGGACGGTATCACTTTAGTCTTATGACTAATCAAACTAATTCGACGTAATGGGTTTATATTGAATTTTAACCCCATTTCAAGACTCGTA
>JACXSJ010003231.1:0-27215 GCA_014851325.1 Pentalonia nigronervosa
TTTTGAATTTTACTTTAGTTAAATTTATAGCAAATAAAATATTTCAAATAAAATAATAACGTATATTATTATTATTTATATGTAAATGTTATACTATCTTGTAAAAAAACTAGACGTGATAGAGACAAACTAATTTCAGATTTGAATTTTGCGCATTAAGATCTATAAGGATCAGGTATTATTATACAAACAACAAAAAGAACAAAATATTTTGCAGGACGGTGTTATCATAGATAGGTAGTCGTTTCTTCACATTTTGAATTCCATAATATTCACATGCTTGCGTGTACTCGACAACAGTGGACAGTAATATGATGAATTTATTTAAAAAAATAATTGCACTTATTAACTCCTAATGATCACAGACAATTGTGTTGTTATCTATTATCTTATCATACGTGGAAATTGTACTAAATGATATTATGTCGTGCAAGCAGCATAATAGTCGATGCCTTAATATATTTGACATACCTATATAGTATATAGTTAAAATTAGCAATGACGGACATTATTCATTAACTAGTCAAGAGCATAATTCGGTTATAATTATACTTTTAAACTTATTTGAATCGATTAATTTTTTAATTAATAACTTTTTAAATAAATTGGTTTAATTTACAACTGCAATAACTTAACTTTAAGTATTTCTATTTAGTTAAAATGTAAAATATTTTTTGTCCGATCTTGCTGTATACAGTAAACTAATAAATATTTTCATAATGTTTTTCCAAAATACAATAATGGTTGATATATTACAATAATAAGGTAAAAATGTAATTATGTACGTATATATTATGATTGATAACAAAATTGATAATAGCCTTCAATCGGGGTCCGGAAATTTCAAAAATAAAAAATAAAAAGAGAATTCAATTCCAGAAAATAAAGATCTATAAATGATAGTTCAAGTTGAATTGTAATTAGAAGTAAATCATGTTTTAGTAGTTCAGATACTAATAAATCAAGTTATAATAGTTAATATTAGATACATATAACTTAAAACTTTAACTTTTTAAAGTATTGTTTAATAACTATTAAGTTATAAATGAACAGATTTATGTTAATTTAATACAACTAACTTAAATTAATTTTTTTTTATTAACGTACACCTCTGTTAAAATATTTATAAAATATCAGTAATCTATTAACCTAACTTAACTTTTGAAAAAAACTAGATTTATAATTGTTGATATTATTTCTTTTTTTTAATAAATAAATATCATTCACCAATAGTTATTAACGTATTAAATCAATTTTTTTATTATGTTGTTTTTATCGCGACAATGTATATTTACATGTTACCGTGGTACTCTGTAAATGTGGTTTGGTGCATGAAGTCCGACTAAAATACAATATTCTTATATGAAATACAGTAAAAATAGTTAAATCCACCGTAAATTTTCCTATATCATTGACCTATATTATTCACCATTTATACGTATATTATGATATACAAGCACTGAGCAGTAAATTTAATAAATAAGAGTAAATATGATAACATAATAAAAATAATACGTAAAATCAAACATTGACACAAAGATAAACAGACGGAAATTATCATCGTACTGACTTAAAAAAAAAAAACAACACTTTCGATCACTGTACTTTTTATGCGGAACAAGATTAACTGGCGTATCCCTCGTATACATGATTTTACTATTATTATTATTAGGTACTTGGATATTACTCCGTCATCTGGATTCTGCGTATGCGTTTCCATTTATACCGAAGCTGAAACGACTTGTTCTGTAAGACCTTAGGTCGTTTTGTGTAATCCTCGACCCTCATACAAGCCGAAGTATATACATATTTTATACGTGATATTATCATATAATAATATAATATTTGCCATGGTACACGGACAACGATTGTTCTGACAGTTGAAAAACAAAACCACGATGTTTTAATAGAAAAAAAAGTCGATCGTTTTAATAATTTATTTACAACAATCCTAATGTACTCGATCGTTGATCTATATTATATTTAAAAAAAAATTACACCGTATAATATTAAGCGTCTTCGGTACATTTTGAACTATACAATCATTGACAGTAGCACATATGAATGCCGATTGTCATAACTTACAAAATGGGTGGCGAGTGGCTATTAATGACTGCTGGACTGTATATCATTATGGGATGAATTGATGAAGTAACACCTATTATGATGATTGTTATTAGTGTTGTAATATGCATATAATTCATAATTCATAAATACTAAAGATATGTACTAGGTGAAGAAAACATGCTTGTTGTACGAAATTTAGTATTAAGTCTTAGTCAGTAAATTTTAGTAGATGTAGTAACATACATAGAATGAGAACTAGGTAGAACTAGGTATGTAATTTTATTCAAGATATGTATGTATTAAAACATTTTTTAACTTTTTTTTTTTGTACATTTAGTAGATGGTGAGTACATGGGCATAATTAAGGGGGTTATGAAGGCGATAGATCCCCCTCAGAGCTTTCGATAATTGATAAAATAGTATTACCAGCTATCACTGTACTTGGAATATAGTAACAATTTTGTATTTTGTGTACAAAAAAATGTCTATCCCTCCCACTTCAGGACAAACTCCTAATTTACGTCACTGGGTGAGTAAGTTATACAACTTTTTGACACCCCTTACAGAAAACGAGTAAGTGTCACTGCTCATCGTATCAACTGTTCAGTCGAAAACGTTGTGCCCGCGTTCGAGTCTCTTATCAGGAATAGATCCCTAGATAGGTATTTTTCTATATATATAATATTATTATAATCTGATTTTCGCTCAAAAGGGTGTACCTTTGCCATGTACCTACATATAATATAAATTTATAAGTAGGCCTAGAGTCGCTGTTCGATAATACACTTAAACTATATTTTAAAGAGATATTAGGTTATAACTCTACTTCCTTTTCAACTTTTTTTTTTTTATTCGAGAAAAGACGCTTGTCATTGGCTTGGAAAAATTATTTGTCAAGTACTTAGTTAATCGGAAAAAAATTTTGTTTAAATCAGAATGGAATGTTTGTTATCAAATACAACATTTTATTTTGTATTTAAATGTATATTATAGAGTACAGGACTCAAGTGAACCACGCGTATTTTGTACGTGATACGTGGTAACATAATAATGTGTTATGTTCGGTTGGCTACGTCAAAAATATACTTCCCCCCCCCCTCTCTCTCTCTCTCTCTCTCTCTATATATATATATATATATATATATATATATATATATATATATACATATATGTTACATAACTACAGAAAAACCGTCGTGAAACGTAAAATGCGAAAAACATTTTGTCCGATAAATGTATAGGTCCTATGTTTAGATTATATACGCGTTAAGCCGTGCCGTCAGACAACACGTCGTTCGAGCTACGGCTGTACAGTGCAATGACAAGACAAGATATGACAGATGGCTGCGACGAGATCGCCAACTTTTGTTAAGTTGATAAGTCGCTTTTAGAAAACAATTGTATTGAAAGTGTAATGGAGTACGAAGAAGAACACGATTTATTTTGAATACGATTATATTTGTGTTGTAGGTATGTATATCTTTAAAAAAATAATAATAATATGAAAGCTTAGATAGAGAGAAAAAGAGATAGTATATGAAACTTTTAAGATGAATTTCAATTTCATTTTGACAGAAAATTTATATTCTAATAATCTTACTCTAGTAATCTCAAACTTTTTGAGATTAATTATTTTACGTAGAAGGCAAAAAAAAACTTTTGAAAAGACACATGTAACTTGATCATTAACTTGAGTATTAAACTATCAAAAGTGGCTCGGTGTGGCGTGGTCGTACACTCAACTGCGGAAACGCTCTGAGTGTATGTACCGGCCGGTTTGCTAGCTTCCGGATGGGTGACCACTTGGGTTTTTAGCAACATAATCCTTGCCACACATCAAAAACGTGTTTTAACCAACCGTACCTCCACCCCACAGTAAAAACCTACTATATACCAACAATCAGCTAATGACCATAGTTGCCGGGCTTAAATTAATAAAAAAAAAAAAAGAAACTATCAAAACATATTTTATAGTAATAATAGAGAAATTTTGATTTTATGTTTTTAAAAAATATTACGACTGTTTACTATAATATCTTCCATTATGTTTACTTTTATAATTTTTAATTTTATTTGTTCCAATTATCACACAAAAAGTTCAAAAACACAACAAAATTGATCATTTAAATGTGTGATTTATATTTTTTTTTTTTAAAAAAAATGCTTTTTATACACACAAATTCTTTGAGGGACGAAGGATGGTCCCTACTCCCTACTCCCTACATAATGTAATATAACGCCTCAAGTTTTTATATGGTCTGTTGCCCAGCCACAACAACGGCCACGTGCTCTCGGCTATAATACAAGTTACAACTAGCACGCCTTAAACAAAAAATGTTTTTTAAAAAAAAAAACAAAACATTACGTCCTGTCGTCCTGATTCCGAGTTTGCAATTCCAAACTGTGAGTTATATTCGTATGTCGTGTGAAAAAAGTGATAATCCACGATTTCGATCAACAAGAAAAGATGTTATCCAATCAGCAAAAACTATCTTACCACCTGATTTAGGTATGCCTAGGTATAGTAAATGATAAGCGATAATAATAATTATAATCAACCATAGACTTTGGCGGCAGAGGGGGCATAACAAATGTTTAAATAGTGTGACCTATTTCTTTTTAGACATTTATTTTTTGTTAAAAAAACTTGCAATAATATGAAAATTTTTTAATTGCCACTGAAAAGTATATAACCACCAGTATGTCAAAATAATAAAAATACATTTAAAATTAAAATAAAAACACATTTTACATAATCTAGTAAATTTTAAATAGATGATAAATATTAAGTGTTTATAAATCGATTCTCCTTTCATATAGTTTCAATACTTTAAAATACACAATAGATAATGACGCATCATCAATGTTTATAGTTCTTGCCAATTCTTACTCGATACCGATGGTTAATAAAACCATCCATGTGATCTCAATTCATAGTTATAGAAGAACCACCACCAGAATGATTACTTATAAAATCTAAACTACTAAGCAAAGCTTTAACTTTTCATAAAATAGGTATATATTAAACATTAATTCTTGTAACACCAACTTTTCCTTATAAGAATATTCCTTTTTTAAATATTCTAATAGGTTGAATTATTGATTGCAAACAATCAAAACCTGTAGTGATCGGCAACTTTTTTTTTATTATCCAGGCATGATTTTTTTGAAGCAGAAGGCACAGTCCACCTGGAAGGAGGGGACAGTGCCCACGGACACCTCCCTTAAATACGCCTATGTAATCAAAGTCAACAATGTTACGATACTGTTTTTCTGCTGAAATCGAGCACAGCAAACGATATCGTGAACATCGTCGATTTCCGAAAATAATCGTTTCTGCAGATAATATTTTATAACATATACTAAACAGTGTCATATTATATAATATTATTATGTACGAACACGTGAAGGATTTAAGCCAACGGCGTATCCGGTCAACGGACGAGGAACCGAAGAGTACATAAAAAAAAAAAAAATGACGAGTGTTTAATATGTTAATCTTTTTATCGTCGTCTGGTGCATAATAATTATTACGATATGTACACCGACGACGGTGCAATATTAAATGCAAAACAAAAGTAAATATGATTTAGCTCGATGACGTAGTTTTAAGTTTAATTATAAATCACTGGCTGGGTGTATAATAATTTCATTAACGCCCGACACTTTGCTGGAACGGCTCGCTAAGCGGTATGACGTTATCATTTACGCGCGAAAACTGTTTCGGATACCACGTGAAATATAGCTGGTATTCTCGGGTATTTTAAAACGTTTTTTTTCCTCTCTCTCGCTCGGCATCTCATTCGTCGTTTCTGTTTCCATTTATACTATTACTTTTTACTTGTTTTTTTTTCCCCATTTATAATGTTATATTGTACGGCGATTATGCTTCAACTCCTTCGAATAAGTTTATCGAGTTCCTCTTATGCCCCCCTCCCACCACGAGAAATCGGCATTAAACTTCTATCTTTAACTGATCCTTATTTAATACACAATGTAATGCATTGAACGTATTTTGCATAAAGTAAATAAAAATTAATTTAAACAATAACATTATTGAATGTAATGTGTTATATATTATTTATATAGTATATTTATCTTATGATTAATAATAAGAAAAACTTGTCCAATAGCCATAGATACCGCGGATCGATTAAAAAAAAAACATATTGTTTTAACTTCTGAGGAGAGCAATTTATATATAATTGGTGTTACAACAAAGTGTATTTCTTTGAGTTTTATGTTTGCTTTAAGAAGAGTAAAAATGCTTAAGAATAACAAATAAACTGAATATAGTTTTAGAAAAAATCAATTTCGATTATTTGCTGTAATTTAAAACAAAACAAAATAATAACCGTAGAGACTTGAAACTATAGTGCTTTTGGTTTAGACATAACACCCACAAATAGACTTGTATACAGTTTACCTAATAAAGATTAAAAGTAAAAATAAAAATATTTAACAATACACTCCACTCAAACATTAATAATTGATATTTTAATTAAAAATGATTTATAATAAACAATGTAAATAAGAAATCGCATTGGCGCGTTTCTATTGTAATTCGGATGTCAATGCACTTACATTACCAAAAATATGTTCTTTTTACTCGTTAATACTTTTTAATTTGTATGTTTTACATTATATTTGTAAGTTTTTATTAAAACAACTCATAGTGGTAATTTAAAATTTTGAGAACAAGATCGCTGGGAGAGTTATTTATTGTGTAAAATTTTTTTCACTGATAACATTTCTATTATTTACTTTTTTTTTTTTAATTACAATGGTTTTTTTCAATTCTTTTATTGCAAAAATAACTTATTTCGGCCAAAATTAATAATAACAATAAAAATTTTGTAATACAATTTTTGAAAAAGCTCTGCTTGCAATCAAAGTTTAACGTTGTTTTTAATTAGAAATAATTATTTTTATTAATATTTTGAAATTATCAATTGCATTTGCGATCATAAATCAATAAACTACATCTTTAAAATTTAGCAGAATGTATTTATAGTTTTTAAATTTGTATATTAGATGATATTATATTTTTATCTTAAGGTAAGTAAGACTTATTTTCTTTATCATTGTTGTCATAGTGATTTCTTTAAGATGTGTTTTTCTTGTCGTCACAATTTTTTTTTATGCACGTGCACAAGTTGATTTTCATCAGGGTACCTTTAATATGCAAATATCAAATGTTGAACTAATATAGTTTATTAAAGTTAAGAAATAAAATTTATTAGAAAAGCTGAGTACAGAGTAATGCAGTAAAATTTTGAGTGGCATTCCGTCAACCATGTCCGAACTTCATCTCTTATAAAAACTTTTAACACTTATAACATTTAATAAACTATACCAGTTTAGCTATATTTAAAGTTTAAAAAAGTTCTGCTATTGAGTATGAATATGAAATTAAAAAATGTTAACGAAAAATATTGAAAGTCATTCAAATATTAAATAAATATTTGTGGGTTCAGTGCAAGAAGACCCCATATGTCACTTTTTATTTTTAATTTACCAATAGAACGAGTTATAAAGTCAGCAAGTATTAGATAACATTATATAGTATATTTATCACTATTACAAAATTAATTAAAATATTACGTCTAGTATATATTATCGTAAAATAAAAATAATTATAAAAGAATCAAAACTTTTGAAAAAACGTTACTCAGCTTATAATTATTAAACATTAAGTTTGGATATTTGGCACCCTGTGCCAATACATATACTATAATGGTCATACACGACACCATAACAATATAGCTGGCTACCAATACTGGAAAGTTTACGTATAAGGAAATTCACCAAGTAGGATCATCCTCCTTTTATCCTTTAATCATACTTATTAATTAAAATTCCATTATACATACTAATTTTGTCATTTTTTATTTACCTATCGAAATCATATTTTTAGATACTTGGATATGTTTTACTATTTAACAAGTGTTCTGTCACGAAACAAATGATTTTTAAAACAAAATCACATTTTTTTATAAGCAGAAGGGTTTTTAGTTGCCAAATCAACATTTCTTAGTTAGTTATTAAATTATGTGTATTAAGGATTTTTATCCTATTAATAACTATAATTTTTAAAACATCATAATCTCCATACTTATCTATAAATGTAATATCGTTGAACATAAAATATTATCCTTAGCATGTAAATATTATTAATTCAAAAGCAACTTGTTCAAATGTTAAAATTATATTCATGGCAATAAAAAAAAAATCAACTAAACAATGAAAGAGTTAAAAATAGGGGATGCCTATTTGAAAAAATGAAAAGTCTGTTTCAAAAAATGTCACATTCTTTAAAGAGCATAACAAAATACGAAAATATTTGCAAATATGGTCTGTAAATATATAAAATCAGAATTTGAAATGATTCATTGAAAAACATAGACGAGCGTGCTATGGGTAAATCGCTATCTATAGTAATTATAGTATCTTATAGATACTGTATTTATAGTAATCTATAGTAATTTATTTTATTATACATATATATAATATCGTATAATATAAATATATAAATAGCCATTATAATATATAAAGTCACATTTCTACAACGAGTGTCGCATGTACCTATCTAATAATATATTCTGTCGTTTTTGGAGACAAAGGTTCGAAGGTTAAAAAAAATCGAAAAAAAAATGTCAACAAATATAACTATATTATATTATATGTGTATAATGTAGATTATTATTATACGTCCATAGTAATTGGGGTTTAGTGTGTTGTGCTGCCGTCGAAAAGTTGAATAACGACCTAATAATATGCACACAATGGCCGTCCGACAAACTTCTGTGCACATTAAACACGAAAACACGTGTAGGTGAAACTTTTCAGTTTATACGCGTTCATCCCCTGCGTAGGTATTTACTGGTATTATACATTCATAATACGTCTCGATCATCGCGAGTTCTAGCACACTGCTAGAGTATTATTATTACTTTATCGATCTGTTTACAGCATTTCCACATACATTGGCAGGACGTCCGCCTAAAAATATTGGTTTCAGACTTTACAATTTCGTCATAATACTGTAAAAACATCAAAGTGCAATACAGTAGAACCTCGATTATCCGAACGGCAATTGGCTTTTCTGAACGTCACAGCTTATCGTCAAATGAAAACTGATAGTTTTGTCAAAACAATAACACAAATATATGTCAAATATGTAAATGTTCCTATGTAATTAATAAATGTATAATATGCAAGGCTGGGCATTAACGAGTTAAAAATTAAAGTTAAGTTACTTAACGAGTTACTTTTATTTTCATAAGTAATTTTTAACTTAGCGAGTTTGTTTTATTTTTAAGTAACTTCTAACTTACCGAGTTAATTTATTTATTTTTCCTAATATAAATTTCATAGATTTAAAATTATATTTTGATTTTTAAACTTATTTTTTTATATATATATATAAAAAATAATAAATGTCTGAAAAATCAAATACTATTTATGTTATTTTATTCTGTATTTTAAATAAGTTGTAAATTGTAAACTGTCACAAGTGTTTGGCATTATTTCTGTATTTGAGATTTGAACATATATTAAAATAACGTAATAAGTACTTAGTTACGAGTAAATAACGAAAAAACTTAATGTATATAATGTATACTGTATTGTATTAAGTTGTTATAAATAATAAATTATAATATTCCTAATTCACAGAAAATATGTTTATATAATATTAATATTAAGCAGAAACGTTATAGGACTATAGGGGTAATTATAGGAATTTTGTTGAATTTTATATTTTAATGAAGTATGTAAGTGCGTATTGTAATTAATACAATTATATACATTTAAAAAAATAATAAGATCTCCATTATATTATATTATTTGTTAAGCTTTAATAAAAAAGTATGATTAATTTTACATGAAAAAAAGTAACTTATCTCTAACTAAGTTAAGTTACTTTTTTCAAATTAACTTTTAACTAGTTAAATAAAAAAAAAGTAACTTTTAACTTTAAACTTCACTTAATTTTTTTCTATATTAATTTAACTTAACGAATTAAAAAATCTAGTTAACTTGCCCAGCCTTGATATGTTCCTAAATAAAGAATAAAAATAAATTTTAAATAATGTAATTCAAATACATTTTTTAATAAAAAAACTTGTATGTTTTTTTCTTTTTTTGTGACATGTAGGATTATAATAATATGAATTAAATGTTTATCAAGATATACATATAAATATACACACAAAGTATTCATTAAAACAATTTATAATATCCGAACTAGGTGCGTTCCCAATTATTTCGGATAATCAATGTTCTACTGTATATTATTTTATATTACATCGCTAGTACGTTTTAAAGATTGAATGTTGTACTCGTCGTAGATTTTGTGTTATAGAAATAATAAATAGAAACGTATTTACGGACGTTATAGCTTTCAGACATTTTTGATGCGAATTGTCTACAAATTGGGCCTCGTCACACGATGCAAAAACTATCCATATAAAACCTACAAATAGGTTAGTGCATTTATAGTCGTATAATATTTTATGTTATGCTCCTTCGCAACTAGTTTTTAATGTGATGGATCGAAGGAAAAAGCGTCGTTGGCCATTCACAGCTGATATATATTTTATTGGTATAGCGTTATATATAGCCCACTTGGATGAATTCAAATAGACCGAGTAAACGTGCCAGTGATCGCAGTGTTTTTTTAGATGTTCAAACCTTTATTTGTTCAGTAAATAATTGTTAAACCCTACAAAATTTTATCTTTGAGAGCTTACGATATGAGGTATATATATATATATATATATATATATATATATATATAAACTAAAAAGTCCTGAAATTATAGAAACATTTTTAAACATTTTTTTAAGCATTATTTTTAAATCCAACATATTATTATTTTAAATAAATAATTATAGATCTGGTTTAAAATCTGACTTTAAATTAAAAAATAATGAAATTAAATAAATCAGTAAGAAAAAAATTAATATTTATTTTTGAACAAATGTATCCGACTAAAACGAGAGTCGAATGTCTATAACATGTAAGATTTATCTCCACGATATTGTGGTTAGACTAAAACGTATATACAGCGAATTTAATCTAGCCCAGAAGTGGTTTAATTTCGGAGTGTAACAATTACATTATTACTATTGATCGAAAAAAGTTTAGAGATAGATTTATAATATATCTTAATAATTAGTTTGATTAAATCAGATCATATATTATATTAGTAGGTATTTTTTGATTTACTACCTACTTTATAGTTCAGTTTTTCTGGCATTTTTGAAATACAGCAAATAATATTATACGCACGTAAATGACGCATTCGCGATTACGAGAAATTTTCACCGGACTCACCTGAATGCAAGACGATGGTTGTGATACACAGGACGACGGCGATATTATAATTCTTAACGTTGTTAATGTCGCGGGTGGCGAAAAACCGTTTCGCGGCCATCCGGACGACTACCATTGCGGTTCCGTCGTCGTCGACAATGGTAACGGAAATGTTGCAGCACACGCATGTAGGGAGAACTAACCGGCTCTGGAATCACACTGAAAGCAAATCATAAAAACACCGGTTTAGTGTATATTTTATTTATTTTTTTTTTATTGCCGACACCTTTTTATTAACCGGATATCCGGCGATTTTTGGCACGCTGCGAAACGACCAGAAAGGTCAAATCATCGCGTCCGTCGTATAGTTGCCGATTTCAGAAAAAATAAACATAATATAATTATATGCAATAATATAATATATTTTATTAATTTTTCTGTGGAAAAACGATCGTTATTGGAATAGTATGTTCTATATTGTATGCGAAATTCGTGTTTATAAAACGTTTTATTCATAACACTATTTACGTAAGTAACAGATATTTCGTTAAACCGCGTCCGCAATCAATAATTATTATTGTTAACGTTAAACAATAATATTTAAATACCACAAAAATTACTAAAACTCATCAAAATCACTTGTGTACACGCGGTCGGGACTCCACTTCATTATAATTATTACGTTTATTGTCCGATCAACCACGAGTATTAATATACCTACACTGTTTACCTACTTACATATTATAATTTACAAAGCTTAAGCGCGACTACCTATAAAATACCACCTCACCCTCACCACCACCATCATTAAGCATATCATATAACCTGTTGTGAACAAGAGAAGATGCAATTGCGTTCAATTCTGACAGTTTACAGTATATTATTATGTTCATCTCAAGCTCAACACATCTTAATTTATTTTTTAATTAATTTCTATGATATTATATCATTTCCATTGCCCTGTCTTGTTTTTTGTTCACGTGTTTTGATTAAAAAATTGATAATGGGCCGGTTACTCCAGATAATATATTATGCGCACTTTACGCCTAAATTAATAGGTATACCTACTCATCTCGACCTAATTATTACGCTGTACAATATTTCCAGACGTACTCGTACACACTTGATAATACGTCCCGCGAGGTTAAGGACTACGACAACGATTTTTTTCAACGATTTGACTCGTATAATAGTTTTGGATACGATTCGTGAGTGTTCTATATGATATGCCTACATATATACACGCCTAATAGTTTTTATTTTCTAAACTATTATATAGCACCATGCTTAAGTTGGGGGAATATAATAATATAAAGGTGAAAATAAACACAATTGGTATATGATTGTGGTTCGAAAAAATTTAGAAAACAAAATCATATAATATTATATTATTTTTATTACTATATTATACAGTGTATTTTTTTATATCATCAAAACATTATCATAATGTCCAGTATTTTATTTAAAATATTTTTATCGACAAATGTAAAGATTTGCGTTATTTCTATTCTATCTGCTCATAGTATAAAGAATATTATATATTGTATTTAGACTTTACAATGGCATTATTTTTTTTAATCAGTGATCAAATTCGTTTAATCTTTAGTGTCGTTAATAAAACTAAGTAACAAACAGCATCTAAAAAATAATTAGCTTGAGTGCCGTAATAGAATTTCATTGCCATTTGGTAAGCTATTCGAACGATTGTTAAGAGATAATTTGTTGTGATACGTCTGATTGTAGGCACGTCTGTAAAGTTAAAATGTTAAGTAATTTCCCATTCGTCGTTCATATTGACATTTTTATTATAATGTAGCTTAATGTAGTCATCAAACTTTTGTCAATAAACATTAGTGAAGTTCGGTTCTATAATAAATTATTATTAAAGCTATTGCGTTCGCATTTCTGTCAATAGCTTGCTATTATCATATCAATAATAATTAATATCTCAATATTTAATTTCATTAATATCCAGTCGGGTAATTTAACTCATAGTGAAATAATCAATAAAGACAATACAACACAAAACAATATAATATAATATAAGCACAATGACCCAATAAATTATAAATATCAAATTACAAAAGATATAAGGACAAATAATTAGGCTGAGCACTTAAAATGTAATGTTCAAATTCAATTTAACCATTTTTTTTTTAACATTTGATGTTACACATGATTGCTGCTATAAGATAAATGAGAAGAGTATTGATTTTAATTTGGTAATAAAAGATATGCAACCAAATTTTAGAGAATGGTGTGTCGAGGAAGCCAATTAATGTAAAAGAATCAAAGCTAAATTCGTCGTTCACGGGAACAAACCTCCTATGTAAAAATGTATAGTTTTTAGGAAACACAAAAAACGTTTAAAAAAAAAAATCACATGGGAGTTTTTTTTTATAAACGATTTTTAATTAGTAAGGAATATTTAACGATCAATAAGAAACAATAAGAGAGTGATTTTATTTATAATGATCAACTTTCAGTAAGTATATACAGCATAATACTAGGGAATTTGTTCTGAATACATTAAAATCTTAAATGATTCGTTGCTAAACATGGATGCCAAACCATTACAATATATTCTAGTGTAGATCAAATAAGATCAAAATAATACAACTATACAAAAATAAACTGAGGTGGATATTTTAGAAAACCGCTTTTATAAACCCAAAAATTTTAAGAGCTTTAGAAAAGTTAACTTCGTGTTCTAAATATAATGACGGGAAGTAAAAATTTAAAGGACCATGAATAAAAACATTTAACAAAACAGGCTAAATTTGAAAGTCAAAAATGTGAGATGAATAAAAATGGGAGTACATGATCTTGAACAAGTCATGACATGACATTTAGCAGGGTTGAATAATAAATCAAAGGCGCTGGACACATGAAGAAAATATGTGAAGTTCAAATTGAAGCAAGAGACAGCTATCATGCACCTTGGTCTTCAATAGATTTTTTATTTCATCTCAAATAGCATAGGAAATATATATCACAAATCCATATTTTATTTATTGATAGGGTAAAAATCAGAGGAATTAAATGTCCTTCTAGGTGGACATCTTATGAAAGAGAGTCAATTACCTCAAAAAATTACTTTGATTGTTTTTTCAGTGTAATTGAAAATATACAAATATATTGGGGTAGAATAAAGTGCTAAGTGTATACTTACTGCAGAAATTACTGCGTGCAAATATTAGAGTTGATTTTTAAAAATAATATTTCATAGTGCTCTAAATAAATATCTGAGTCAAAATAAATATAATATACATATAACGGAAATGTGATGGCGTTTAAACGAAATCACATAATACTTACATGATATTATTTATAAAGTAACGACCTTCAAATGAAAACCGTAGGTTGATTGGAAATTGAACAAAGCAGTTTTATAATAATATAATAAATTGTATTCATATATATATATATATATATATACACACAATCTATGAGAGATTTACTATTATATGCCTGTCATTGATGATAAATAATAATCATCGTATTTTTATTTGATATATTTATAATATACCATTATTATGTACGTCTTCACGGCGATTTATCAATGGGGGAAACATTGACTTGATAAAAAGTTTTTTTTTAAACTTTTTAGCTTATCTATACCAGTTTAAGTGACCATTAATGACTTAGCATTTTCCAGTTGATTTGAAAAATAATAAATTGAGACGGTTAAATCATGTTAGTGAGTCATCTATTAATAGTAGTTAAATCAAAAATTAATTTAATACTTTCTTCGTGTTTACACAATTCTGTAGTTAGTATACGAATACAATGATTTTAAATTTAAAAAAAACAGTTGATATTTTTGACTTAATATTTATTTATTAATAGGTGCGAGCATATAATTTCGCCTAACCATCCCACAATGTGAATCAATAGGATGAATGTTTTATAAAATTGTTAATTATTTATTAAAAGAAATTTAGAGTTGCACAATCAGTGTAACCCTCAATAACTAACGTATATGCTATAATGAAAAAAAAAAATTTCAATCAAGACAAGCCAATATTTTTTTTCGTATTTCCTTAAACGTTTAGATTTATATTATAATAATATATGCCTAGGTCTTATTTCTTAATCATCGTAATTATTATAATATTGCGAAGTGTACGTTCTTCAGTCGTTGTTTCCGCGTATCATATTATTGTACGTAAGATAATAATAAAGCACAATTATATATAATATCAATACGGTTTCATTAAAGCATCTGAACTTGAGGTGAATTCTAGAATTTCGAGCAGATCCATCAGGCTATTTGCTCCTTACTATATATCTTTCGACATAACACAAATTATGACCGTTTTTACCCTACCCACGGAATGAGGCGACTAGCAAACGAGAACCTTTTTAGCCTATAAATCCTTGACATGTGTAATTATACTAAAATGTAATTTTTAATATATATCTGTTTTATTATTCCAATATATTTTCAAAGCCATACTTGGGCATTAGGAGGCCGAAATGTAAAATAAATAAAAAAAAAAAAAATATTCAAATATACATATTTAATAACACAATAAATGTTATATACTCAGATTTTCGTGATATGAGTTTTTGATTCGACTACAATATTATTCCGTGGATAATCGGCGATAATATTTTTTTTAAGTTTCGCAAAAAACATGTCGTTAACACCCGACGCTCGCGCTCGCGCTGTAATATTATAATATATATAATATAATATAATAATAATAATAATAATAATAATAATAATATATAACACACACTCGGGATACACGTATTTTTGTTTTTCCCCATAAAATATTATTTTACGTCGTTATCGCATAAATCGCGCGTAATGGTATATTTGAACTGGCATGGCGAGCATATTATTATCGTTTCGATTTGCCGAGCGAGAACATTATTTTCCTCCTACGGAACATATGATAAATACGCGTATATACGCCGAGAAAATATAATAATACGCGTTTAACCTTAGTGTGCGGATATTTCATACGGCTCTCGCGATCGTTCCGTTTTCAACGACTTTCTAATATCGTGGGATTAAAATATTTAAATACCTATTATGATAAACTACATATATACATATATAGACTATATATACGTCATATATATATCATATACATTCGTTATATTGGGTGATTCGCCGGGCACGATCACCATCGTTCGTTTTTATCCTATATAATAATGCGTTTATTCAGATGCTGATTTTTGAACTTTTTTTTTTTTATACCGACCATTGTTATAAGCAGATTATTTATTTTGTTTCTCAGTTATAATATAATATAATTGATATACTAAGGACAACGGTCCTTAATAATAATGGTTTTGCATAATATAAAACATTTAATCTATTACATCTCAAAATTAACATACTAATTTAATTAAAAAAAAAAAAAAATTAAGTAAATAACCAAACTACTATCATTTTCAGATCATTATGGTCTTCAGGTTAACATGGAAATTATATTCGTTTAAATTTTGATTTACATATCTCAACATTTTCAAATATATTCATCACTTTAAAAATTACCACCAAAAAAAGGGTGGTACCTACTAATTTAAAAAAAAATCTAGTGTGTTTGGGAACTCTTTAAATTACAAAAAATGAAAATATAGTCTTTAAGACTTTAAGTACATATATATGTATAAAATTTCCAAAAAATTGTATTTGGATTTTATTCGTAATTGAAGAAAAAAGGGGCCGAGCATGCTCAGTCAATCACCCTGTATGTTAAAAAACTGTACAGATGTCAAATCCTATATACTTATATCAAATTTTATGTACTTTCTCACTGCTCATAACGTCTTGTGCGGAGTGCTTTCATATTATTATAATCGAGTCATCTTTATATTTTTTATAAAATCAAAACACTCCTCTCGTTTGGTAACCCACGCGACCTTTAATAAATAAAATAATAGTATGTTATAATTGTCGTTGTTTTTTTATTTTCTTGCTGCGCGTATATAACAAAATAATGATAATGTAATATAATATATGTGAAAATTTCATCAACACAAACACGTTCGTTTATTCGTTCGTTCGTATGTTAAACGGTTTTTGAGTCGGAATTGTATATAAACTTTATGAACGGGAGTGCGGTAAGGCGATAACGCATTCCTCTATCTCGTCGTTCGTTTCCACATCGCCAACCTTTCATGTACACGATCTTTAAACAACTATGATTCGTTGGAAATTGCATTGCATTTTACCGAACGATTTACGACCACAACTTGTGAAGACCATATTATCATATTATTATTATTATATCGTGACGATAATAATGCAAATTATGTGGTGCTCGCATTTAATGGAAAAACAAATTTGAAAATAATATTATCCGCTCGGACGGTGATAACGCTTTTATTTTTTCGCTCCAACGCTGCAGTGATATATTATGTGTATACACTCGTAGCTGTTCATATAATTATAGTTACTCTTCCCGCAGATAATTATTATTAAATAATTTCCACTTTGTTTTTCAACTATATATGTGTGTGAATATAGGGCAAAACACTAAAGTTTTGACAGTTCAATTTCGCGTTCGAAAAATTATTTGTCTAAATATACAATATAATATATGCAATACGCGTATTCAACTGAAATTCTGTTTAAATTATATCTTTCGAACAATACCCCCGAAGAACTATATTTAATCTTAAAATATAATTTTAAATAATATAAGTTATAAGGAGACGAGAAGAGATTCGTTGCCAAGTTTAGTCGACGCGCAACAGTTTCGTTTAGAGAAATTATTTATCTTCGTCTTAGACGCCGTCGTCTCGCGGAAACCAATTGTTGATGTTCGATCGCATAACACTTCTAAAATAAAATTTTAATTTTTAGTAGTTTTCGATGCCATCATTGTTAACATCGGCTATACTTTAATAGTGCAACTATTATTCGACATTTTTACGTATATTATTATTGTGAATTTTCTAAGCGTGTATATTATTGATCCCCATAAAGACGGCACGCGATAATGATGCTATGACTTACTTGTACTCGTGACGGAGATTTTTCGGAAAGATTTTCTGTTGTGTGACGAACTTGAAGCATAAGACTTATTTTCTGCATAATTTCAAAAGTTTTCACAGTTATATAGTATATTATATTACATAGATCAAAGTATATACTTATTTACACTATATACGCATTAACGATAGTTTTTTTTTTTATAATATGTGATGTAAACAATTGTTATTGTATTGTCGTGCTACTGTACTAAGAATTAGACTTTCTTTTTAAAAATTGTGTTGTAAATAATTACATTTAACTATTTTAACTATTTTACTATTCGAATCAGAAATACAAATATATTTTACTAATGATGTTGTTCATCAATATAATTCATCTGTACGCAGCGTGTGTCTCTAATCTCTGTATAATGTATTTCCGATTTAATTAGGACGATTTTAAAAGTATTTTTTGTTTTGTTTTGATAGTAATAATGATTATTATTCAACGCGCTGCAGATCGTTTTTTTTTTTATGTGCGCGGGAGAAGAAGATGAACGATGTTTCCGACTTTGAGAAGCTCGGTGACTTGCGCACGGGGAGTGAGGGGATGAAAACTTTTGTCCGCATAAGACCTTTTATGTATATATATATTATACGTAATATAAAGGGACAGAACAGTTCTGTTCTGAAAAATCAAAGCGACACGCCGTAAACGGAGGAAAGCAAACGAGGTTTCGACATCCCCTCCCCGATCCGCGTTGACTGGCGAGTGGTCCGCAGGGTGGGAGCTGAGAAAGAAACTTTGCGAGACAAATAATATATATATATATATATATATTATCCTTTATATTATTATAGTGCGGGGACGGTAAAACGTTTGAATCAATTTGCTAATGGGGCGCGAACGTTCGCGGAGGAGTGATGACGTACGTGCGAAGATTACCCCCGAAGATGATGACTACATATAAAATAATATATAAATGTTTAGTTGATGTGGTATAATGTGCCCGGTTACCTCGGTATAGTGTGCGTATACCTACTTTAACTGTACTATGCCCGTATAAAACCGATGGAGTCGCAGGTCACGCGCTTCGGCGGCAGTATATTATAATAATATTAATATAATCACTAAAAAAAAATTCTCATCCCTCTGCGCTACATATTATTGCAACCCCTCTAGTATAATATACTTTGTCGAAGGCTCGACGACACTCTCACAATAGCTGTCCACCGTCGTCGCTTATTTCCATTTGCATTGCGTGTATAATAATATCATATATCCGCGGATATTTCACCACAGTGACGAAAGGGTGTACGTTTGGCTTCGATTAGGTGGTGGTGAGGAGATGAGGAGAAAAAACGTATTTCGCCAAATCGATTTTTACGCCCCACCGACCGATTTCGACAGTGCAATTCGACAATGCCCCCCGACCCCACACCTTCGCGCCATGACTGTATAACAGCGGCAGCAGCTCCCTTAACCCCGGGCGGCCGAGTCGACAGAGATTTACTCTCTTTAGATACAATATAATAATATATATTATATAATGTACAGCAGTCGGGTTCGCCGAATGACCCGGAGAGCAGCTCACATTCCGGACCCAGCAACGATACGCGCGCGGCTCAAGTCTCGAAGCCAAAAATCCGATGGCCGATATCGCTACACAGGATTCAATGGGTTTTTTCGACTTACGCGTAATAATATTATTACACAAACCCATACTACGTATATGGCCATATCGTATCGTCGTCGTACACGTGTAAGTGTGTAACACATACATATGGCACACTCACGAGGTATATAATAATAATAACATGTTGGTACGAAAATATATTATATGAGGCGTAATTAAGCGTAAAAGTCGTGTGCGTTCGAGCATCTCGCTTTCCCTTCGTATATCTCTTTCTCTATGTATATATAATAATATATATATGGGTACAAAGGCCGTACAACAATATAATAATATATTAACGTTCGACAACGTGCGACCAACTGTACATAACACACACGTACAATACACATACCTACACACATCTGTATATAATGTACTAATAATTCGCGTTTGTCGAAAATAACGCGTGTTGGAAACTAAACAATCTAGTTTCACAACCGATCGAGCGCACCAACCACAAAATCAGACTTTAGTAGTAATAATGATGATGATAATTTATTATAATAAAACACGACGAAGTCTTTTGGGATTTTGACATTTTTTTTTTCATTTTCAATCAGTTTTTGTGCATAGCTATATTAATCTAAATTATACTTTATTGACTGCAGCTGCAGTACTCCGATATAATTTATATGCACTGTTTATTGGGATCAGAGTACCTACAACAATTTAAACACCAAATGGCCATATGTTTGAAATGATAAATTGACTATAATATATTAAAATTCCCGTGTCCTTATAATAATTATATCACTTTTATAGTTTTACGGATTTTCATTTTTTTTTTTTTTTATATATAATTAATTTCAGATCTGATTCTAAAATAAAATATTTATGCGCGTCATTTTAGGCTAATATGGAAAGTAAATTACACGATGTAGATCAATCGCGATCGACTAGGTCACTAGAAGGTATTGATAGTTTCTTTACTGAGTTATAAATTTTAATGATTAAAAAAATAAATGAAATCTGCGGATGATTAATATTATTAGAGTTACCTGCACCAAAATTATGTGATTATACATTAAGTGGAATTCACTGACCAGGTATAATATATTATCTGGTTATGCCTATTATGTATAAATACAATAGCTGTTTCGAGTATCTACAATTTTTTTTCACTCTATCGCAATATTATCGAAAACCCATTCGTCGTTATGGGCACCAAAATCGGCGTGGCAGTTCCTCATTGATTTTCTAACACCTAGCAAAATATATAATAAAGTCTCTATACCATCGATTTTTATCCCAAGAGCGTATGGTTTTTACCGCGCGCTGTTTGGATTTTACCACAGCTAAGTCAAACAAAGTATTATTAATAAGTTGAAGCCAGACACCCAAGACAGACGCTCGTGAAACGGCGCATCGTACATAAAGTGCTTCATACGACATTATAAGCACTCGTTAATTGAGCTAAAATCATTAATCTTTATCATCCAACCACCCAACCTAATTTATATTCATTGCGTGCCTTTAGCCGATCGACAGATTTTTTTTTTTGATTTGAAAGACGCGGTCTTTGCACATGCGCTGCAACGCTATTAGATTATAGCATTATGCTCGTATATTATAAACGCTTATACGAAATTTTGAATTCACGAGTTACGGCGTCATTTCGTCGCGCATTTATAATCATTTTTTTGACGATTTCACTCCTATAAAAGTGTTGGAAGCAGTTGTAGTGTACGATCATAATAATAGTCGTATAGAGACTTTTCGGAGAGTTGATTGTGTGAACTATGCGTAAATAATATACCGGTACAAACGCTGCACGGCTGGGGATTGGGGCGTCAAATCGTCTACCCTTCTCCGAACGCAATCCGTAACAAACAGTTAGGGTCGGTGCGGCTCGTGCTCCGAATCAAAATACACACTTTGGCGCACCCTCACAATATAATAATCATAGTCGTGCATTATACTGATTGGTCGGAACAAAAAAAAAAAAAAAATAGCGGGCTTGTAAAACGAATTAAAAAAATAACATACGATATATTAAGCTCAAACCATACCGTCAGACACTTTATAAATAAAACTGAGGAACGACAGCTCTTATACAGTGGATAATATTTTTACCAGGAGTGCTACTTATCGAGAACTTTCTATTGTTTACCGGATTACAGTCACAAATACTCGTTTACCATTATACTTAATATTTTTGATAATAATATCTGTACGGTTTATTATAACGTCTGTATACTTTTGACATGAAAATAATATTTCAACAAAACAACAACTATTGTAGTTATTATAATAAAGCTCGAGAGGGATTGCATCAGAAAACTATTAATAAAATCGATTGTGATAATGGTGTTAAAAATATTCATCGAGATATCATTAATTTTTTTTATTGTTTTAATTAAAAATGATAGGTACCTATGATACAATTGTATATTTAATTTATTTTTATTTCTATAAAACGTCATTAAACGACGGATAACAGAAATTAGTTCAGTGCCTATTTAGGTGAGCTGATGCGTGTATTTTCCATCAAATTGTTATTATTACTTATTTTGGCACATTCAATGAAAAATTATATGCCTAGTTCTAGACACAAAAATGTACAGGTATTTTTTAACTATGATCAAAAACATATTTAAAAGTTTTATGATTAATAATTTAGGGTGCAACATGTTTTTAGAATTTAATTTTACAAAACACAAAACATTGCAACATGGCCAAAAAATATCTTAGGCTACAAAACATTGCATTGAAAAAGTATTTAAATACATTTTCATTAGCTAATTGCATAAAACAGATTTATAGCTTACTTGGTAATAGACATATATATTGACAAAAAAAAAAATCAGATATAAATTAGTAGTTATTATTTAGATTTTTTTTTGAAATGGTTAAAGCGCAACAGTTCTTAATAGACAACATAAAAGGTATAAGTGCTCCGATTATATTTAAAAGTGTAATGAATAAATTATGACATTTATTTTTAAAAACTATTTTTTCTTACAGTATTGTATTTCTGTTTTGAATGTATTACTCTGTTTATTTATAGTTTTTCTAGAAAATTATTTATTTATTCATTTTTAAGTACCTATCAACTTAACACTTAAAAATATAGTATCATAAATTATAGTTATTTTTTATAATTATTATTGTCATATAATTTGGTTTTGTAACTACCACCATAGTCCATAATAATGTGATGAATGCACATGTAGTTAATTGAAAACTTAAATTTTTTTATAATAATAATTATTATGTTATGTTATACTAAATAAATAGTTGAATAATAACGATATATGCTTCTTTTTTATCAACGATTTAATAATACTGTATCACATAAATTAATTTTTAAAATAGGTCAATAATTGGGGCACCTAATCACTTAATACAGACTTTAAAAAGTACCTTAATTTAATCTAAAATTACTTGATTTTTACAGATCGACGAAAATTTGACTATTATATATATGAAAGCATATTGTAATCATAAACATCATTATATCATTATTGTTTATCAATCGGTTGAAAATGTAATGTAATATATTACCCAAATGACTAAATAAAATAATAAAAATATAACCTCCAGATAAAACATGTGATTAAAACAATACGTATTTGCATGCCCAAAATATAAACGGGCTGCTATTGTCGAGATAAATTACTAATGAAAAGTCAAAATATATAAGACGCGAGACTAAAATAAACGAACATTTTAAACTTCTTTTTACGCTTGTACTTTGTATATAGATAATAATAAATATTTTGATATTATTATAGCATATTATACGAGTGCAACGAGTGTTATGAAAATTGTGGAACAGTGGTCAGTGATAGAAAGAAAATATGAAAATTGCCCATACCCGCGATGATAGATACGTAATTATAGTCTCCTAAGTTGAAATTTCCGTAAGGTTTATGAGACATATTATCTCAGACGTATCAACTGCTAAGAGAGTGATTTTTTCCGAATCGAAAAACAGAGACAATACTTAACGAGCACATAATAATAATGTAATAATATTATTATTACGTCCGTCAGTGGAGTCATAACGATATAATATTATATTATGAGTTGTGCGAATAGGTCGTCGCTTTTTTCGGCTAAAAAGCACCGTCGTGCGGCATTTTTTTTTTTTTTTGGAAATTTCACCGGACACCGAAAACCCGCGGAATACCACAAAACTGTCAGTCAAATAACTGAGCTCGCGAAATTTCGATGGTTTTCACACAACATTATAACTGTTGTCGTTATTATATAATACTGAAAGTGGCTTACGACGATTCCGAACCGTTCGTTTGAAGACTACTCTTTCCGTCGAGAGATTTCCACTATTCGTTCAGGTCCCGGGTCGTAGTACCTCGGCTACCGATAACAAACCCGATCGTGTTTTGCACCTGTCGCACGAGCTTCGGTGCATACCAAACCATTTTATAATATCATAATATGAGCTTAAGAAAACGAAACTGACAACAACAACAACAACAACAACAACGTAATTAACAGAAAATCGCCACTCACATTGTCCGTCTCGGCGATACGTTTCGGCGGCTTCGGCGGCGGCGGCTGCTGCAGCGGAGTCCCGCGCGTCTCGGTCGTGTCGCGATGCGCGCGCGTCCGTCACGTACTGAAAAGCGGCGGCGGCAGACTCGCTCGGCAGCCTTTTACCCACCTCCCCGTCCGCGACGCGACGCGACCATCGCCGTATTCCACCCACTCGCGGCACGGCCACCCGGCCACCCACTCATCCACGCCAGACCGTCTCGCCGAGCGGCCGCTGCACGGCACGCGCGGCGCAGTTGTACAAAACCGTGCGTAGTATACGATCGGTGGCTGTGGCGTAATACGACGACCTACCTGCCGCCGCTGCCGCCGCCTCCACCGCGCCACCACCTAAGCCACCACCACCGTCGTCACCACCACTGCTGCCGCCAAACACGCGCCATTCCATCTATATCAAGTCTTCTACTACGGTGCACACTACTATCACCACCACCACCACCACCACCGCCACCAGCACCACCCTACTACTACTACTACTACTACTACTACTACTACTACTACTACTACTACTACCCATGCTGCTGCTACTATACTACTACTGTTATATATGTGTACTACGCATATATATACACACACAAGCGAGCGCACGCGCATCAGTACACCGTCGTGCCGTGCACATATCATAAAGTACGCGTGTGTATATCATCATGTCCGTGGTGTAGGTGTATATACCTACTGGCGTAATAACAGTATAATATTATGCACTCTCTCGCGTACTTTGTAATTTTTTAACTCGTCGTGTGGCGGCGCGCGCGTGCATCACGTTGTACCCGAACGAAATACAACAACCACGGGGTAACAATATCGCGTGATATACCGTTATACAATAAAAATTTTAATATACAATGACAAAGAGAAAAACCCGCCGCACGAGTGCAACAACGCGTGAATCTAATATCATGAAATATATTTATGGGTTTTTAATAAAATATAATTATTTTTCTCGTTTGTACTCGTAAGAGTTTAATTGTGGAGAGCGCTATACTCACTTCATGCTATAGCGACCTCGCCATTGCCACAATATGTAATTTATTGAAATGATATAATATCGAATTGCCCGTGCGATTCCATAGCGCACTAGACAAAATATCAAATCGCGGTGACGGCCTATATAATTCGTCGACAATCTTTTGGCGTTGCCCGTTGACGTTGAAAACAAAATCGATCGATAAAGTTTTTTTTCGAATTTTCGTTGTTATCACATTGGAAAAAAGTAAGCACGCTTCACGCTGCCACTGGCGCAGTTTATAAACACCTATATTATACTAACGAAAGGGGGGGGGGCGTTTGACATAGAAATTTAAAAGGACTTTAATTACATACATGTATGATATCCATTAGGATAATAGACGAGTGCATTCCGGCACAACACAAGACTAATGTAAAAACCCTGTGCCCCACGGCAAAAATTTGTTTTTTTAAAAAAATGGCTACAGCACTGCGGTTTCGCACGACGACGACGACACCAGCCGACGAACGTGCGCGACAGTGCACCGGTCAGCGTCACCGCGGGTGTTCATCGTAGTCGGCGGTGACCACTGCGCGCTCGTTGCCTTTTCGCTCGCCACCGTCCGGAGATGGGTCGCACGGCTTGTTTCCGTTTTTACGGGACACCGCGGCCGCCCGGAACAATGGCCGCGCCGATTGAATTTCACGTTCGGCTGCGGAGAAGTACAAGCGTAATCTGTCCCTTGCACCCCATAACGTCTAAAAATTTTTTTTCGAACACACCGTAAACAATATTGTAAATTCGTTGCGTTACATTTAATACGTGTTCTAACAAATTAATTCATTAGGTATAGAATGTGGAAATCGTCAATGGTAACTCAAGAAATAAAAAATAAGTCGATAGGATGGGAACGAAATGATAACATTAATGTTGTATCACCATATAGTATATATACAATATCTACGGAAGTAATATATAAAAATATTATATAGTGCTTCCAGAATTAGGTGTTATGTGCCACGATTTGCCATAGATATATAAATATAAACGCCGTAGAGGTATATACATGATATATATGATATATATATACATTATAAACACATATGACAAAGATTTATAAATATTAATGCAATAGACATATCAATACAAATGCAATAATTATAATTATATATTTACAGAGATCACATATAATATAATAATATTAAAAATGTGTGTTACATTACAGTAAATATTTAATTATTTAAAAGGATATCAATTAATGAATGAAAACTACATAAGTTTGAGGGCAAATGTATTTTAAAAATAAAAAAACAATGTCACAATATATTAAAATAAAAAAAAAAAATTGAAGGGGGACACGGGCGCCCGCAGGCTTTTTCGATTTATGAAGCAAAAAAAAAAAATTTAAAAAAATTATACAATAATAAAAGTTAAAATGAGGCAACAGTATAATTATAATATTTTTAATCTTAATAAATGAAATAAATTAAATAATTTTTATTCTTTATTTGCATTTCATAAAGATCAGGATAGTATGGATTTCTTAAGAATTTTAAAGAATATAAATCAAAATGCAAATTAAAGAGTGAACGAAATTTATAAATAAATGCAAGCAAATGTATTTTAATTCTAAAAAACAATGTCCCAATAAAATAAAAAAAAAAAAAAAAATTGAAGGGGGACACGGGCGCACGCAGGCATATTCGATTTAAGGAGCAAAAAAAAAAATAAATTTAAAAAAAAATTTTACA